>LOEQ01004300.1:151525-169751 GCA_001685075.1 Bramus lutescens
TCTCTCTCTCTCTCTCTCTCTCTCTCTCTCTGTCTCTCTCTCTCTCTCTTACACACACCCACCCACACATTCTAAAAGCCATGTCTTGGATCATCTCAGCCATAACTGTGGCTCATGACTATATTAATTGGAAATTTCCATATATAAAATTACAATAATCTTTATGACAAATGTCTATTGTGGTGTATTCTCATTTCTCAGCTACCCAGGGGCATCCAACACACTGTAAGAAGAGAGACTTATTTTCTCTCTCATGTCCTCATAGATTTTTCTATTATCTTGCTTCAGTTCTTAGGCTCTTATAACATAGAGTTATGAAATTTAGTTCCTATTAATGACATTTTATACAAGTGGCTGTTTTTAAATCACAGATCTTTCTGAAGAGTTTCAAATGATCTTCATGTTATGTACTGTGTTAAAAGTATGCTTTTGGTTTCCATTCACAGACAAGTGTGCAGGAAATAAAGGAGAAACAGGAAAGGCTGGTGTGAACACAGGCTGTACCCAAGCAGAGTCTGTTCCTAGTACTTGGAACAACTTAAGCCCACTTATGGCAGTGCTTTTTTTGTGTCTTAAATTTTATATCATATGTTCTATTCCCTTAGACCAGGACACAAACACCTGACATTTCTATACTGTCAGGTAAGTTCACTCTTGAAATTGAAAATACAAATTGTACATTCAGAAAACTTTCATGATCTGGATCCCACTTCCCACCATTCTGCCTAGTTCTCTCTTCTGCATGGTGGGACTACTGAGTTTCCCACCACCCTTGGGTGTTCTACTCCAGCCTTCAATTCTTGCTTCTCAGCAGGGGACCTCATCTCCTTAGCACTGAGGAAATAGTTTCCTGTTCTCTTAAAACAAATATCACAAACCATATGCCTCATGTGACTGTTTACATCAGATATGGACTAGAGAAAATGTAACCACATTTAATTTTCATTTAAGACAGACCTTGGTGAAAGATATCCAAGGTGAACCAAGCTCTTTTCACTTCCACAGGCTTCTTTGATAGACATCACTTTCAAACACGGCTACTTCTGTGAAAATTTGAGGCTATAAGTCTTTCTATCAGAATGATACCTTAAAAATTCCCGAAACAGTAGATTCAGATGTTAATAGTGTATCATTTATAGTTTTATCTAACTGGAAAAATAATCTCAAATTCAAATTCAACATCTTTTAACATTTCTTGATGCTGAAGTTCTCAAAGTTACAGCTAAAATTTTCAACTGTTTCCATTCAATATTGTTTTTAAACAGAGAACAAGTTGCCTTTGCTTCTTCTTTCTCTTTTATTCTAATTTTTATTTCTAATTTTCTATTCATTTTACATACCAACCACAGTTCATTCTCCCTCCCTTCTTCCAATACCCCACTTATATCTCCCACCAAACCTATCCACTACTCAGAAAGGGCAAGGCCTCCCATAGGGAGTCAGCAAAACTTGGCATATTAAGTTGAGGCAAGGCCAATTTGTTCCCCTCTGCATCAAGACTGAGCACGGCACAGGGAGATATTTGGTTCCCAAAAGCCAGCTATGCCCAGGGATAGCTACTAGTCCCACTGCTAGGGGCTTCACAAGCAGACCAAGCCACACAACTGTCACCCATATGAAAAAGGCCTAGTTCAATCCAATGTAGGCTCCCAAGCTCTCAGTCCAGAGTCCCTGAGCTCCTGTGAGCTCAAGTCAGCTGTCTCTGTAGGTTTACCTGTAATTTTGGTTATAAAAGCACTTTTTGGGAAAATATTACCATGATCATAAACATTCATTAAAATTATAGATTAAGATGACAATCAAATACTGAATAATTTTGTAAATAAACAACATCATATGAAATTGTATGCTAAAATTAAAATAAGCCTGATGGATCTGGATGTACTATTTCAGAACACTTTTCAAGGACTACATGTCCACTCAGAGGTTGGAGAACTTCCCCTGCAGGCCATGTTTAGCTGATGTCCCATTGTTCTAAGTTTTATTTGGATACTGCTGCATGTTCTGCTTTCATTGCTGATTGCTACTTTCACAACATAGTGACAGAGAGGAGGAGTTGCAATGGAAAGTATGTTCCACAAAATGGAAAATGTTTTCTGTGAGTCCCTTCACAGAGTGTGTTTGTGAAACCCACTTTGAAAAGCTACAGGATAAAATGTCATCATTAAAGGACAAATAATTCTGGGTAAATAATTCTATAGAACAGTAGATGAAAAAAAGGAGAGAAATGCATTTCATGACTAATTAAGTAGAATGAGAATGCATTACCTGTCAACCGGCATTACACAGTGTGTGATTAGCCACATTCTGACTCACGACTGACTTTGATTTAGCTTATTTTGCTAAATTTCTGTCTGTGGTGTTCTAGAAAGTGGTACCCACAGTTTTTCCTTCTTTTCTACTTTACCTTTGTTCTTTCAATCCTAGTATATGCTGATGTAGAGGAAATCTTGTTATTAGTAAGAATATCTCAAGTGTTCAGTTATATTATCAACACCAATTTCCAAGCCAACAATAAACCTGCTTTGGTAATATGAAAACCTTTCCAGCAGTAATAAAGATATTCCACAGGAATACTCATGTCCCTCTCATAAAAGTCACAGATTGAAAGAGTATCCCATGGTATTAGAATATCCTCAGGAACTATGTACATGGACAAACAAACCAACAAACCCTGAAATCTAGACCTAGACACGGGCGTAGCATATACTTTGGAAAAAGATTTTGTATGATCTAACATGTCAGATCCCCTTGCAATAGAGACTGAAGTCAGGATATTGAAGAGTCAACCATTCACTGGGCCATAGCTTGTCTAGGCCTCCTCTCAATCCCAACAGCAGTCTGGTCCTTGTGCTTTTGCAGGGAAAGAATTCAGGTGGTACATAATAGCAGAGTAAACAGCACAGTGTTTTAATTCAGTAAGCAAGGAAATAAGAATACTCTATTAAGAATAAGATTAGGCTGAGTTTAACATCAAGAGTCCCAATCCTGGCAAATCTCGGGCTCACATTTTTTCTCTTCTAAGTGTTTTCTTTTCCTATGCCTTTCCTTTCGATATGATTCTAGGAAAATGCCTAATTTCCTTGGAAGTTCATTTTACTCAGAATTCAATCTATTTTAAATAGAAGGATAAAATGCAAAATTATGTATAGCAGTTTGTTACCCCTAAAAGTAAAAGTTCACTAAGGCAATTAATAACAGCATTCTGAGCACCCTCCCTTGGAGGTGTCTTTGATTTTTCATATGTAGCAAGGACCTCTAGTATCTATTGTCCTCAAATCCAATTTTAGATCCTTGACATAGTCACATGTAGTTCTCCAAACCACTGTTACCCGTGTATCCTGACCTCTGTTCAATCACCACTATTGTGGCTACATTCATATTTTAGGATGCTGAGCAGGCTTACATATTACTCTGTATGCCTTATTTTTGGCTCCATTTTAGAAGTATTTTCTGTTAAGGATGAATTAAATAATAACTCTGCTAAGACAATAAAGTTCTGTTGAACTTTTATGTTTAACTCATGTAATTTACCTCCAGAATTATTTAGTGTTTAAGAGATGGGTATAGGAAAAAAAGGCCAACCTAAGAATCCTATCCTGGCCCTGTAACCAGAGATAGAAAAAGTAAAACACCCTGGCCCCCAAAATAAACCCCCCAAACTAAAAAGGGGCAATGAATGAAACCCAGTTTAGACATGAAACCAGAATCAACCTTGCCCTTGACCAACTTAACACACACACACACACACACACACACAAAAAAAAAAACACCTGTACCTGAGCACGAAATCTAGCACCCTGATCCTGAACCCAGAGTCAGTGAAAGAAACAGACCCTGGATCTGAAACCTGAGCCAATGAAAGAAACTCTTGAGCCCTGAACCCAGAACAAAAGAAATATACCCTGACTCCGAAACCAGAGGCAAAGAAATACATTTTGGCCCTAGAACCAGAACCAGGGAAAGCAATATGCATTATCATCGAAAACTGAGTCAAAAGGGTAAAAAGGACTAGTGAAAGCAACACAGTTTGAATGAAACCAGAGGAATTCTGCCATTGATTAACTAAAACAACCAATTCCAGAGCAGAAAATCTCCCTGGCAGTACTCCACCCCTAAGAAACCCAATATAAACCCCTCTGCTGTTCAGTTGCTGGTTGTCCTTTTGTTCCGCTGGCAGAGGAAGTCTCTCTCCCGGACAACTCTTTCCCATATAACTCTCTTTCTTCAACAAGTTTTGGGTGAGTATCTTCTTTCACTGGTGCAGAACAGAAGAACCTTTACTGAAACCATTCCCTTGTGGGGGCAAGGGGGTGCTAAGCAGAAAAAACAAACAAACAAACAAAAACAAAAGAAACTGTTATATCTGCTGGGAAACTCCTTTGGGAGTGAAATGGAAAACTTTGTGTCTGTACCTGAGGAGATTGCAACATTTCTGTGACTTTCCCTTTAGTGGAGTGAAGCAGAAGAAAAAATAGCTTAGGCGGGAGCAGAACAGAAGAAAAGGATACCTTGGCTAGGTTACCTCTGCTAGGATGTTGCCTTAAGGGAAAAGAGCAGAGTGAAACTATTCTCTCTCCTCTCTCTCCTCTCTCTCTCTCTCTCTCTCTCTCTCTCTCTCTCTTTCTCTCTCTGCAGGATTATGACATCCTGTGGGGATCATCACCACCATACCCCAGCTTAAGAATCACCTGACTCCCCCAAGAGTCAGAATTCCTTTCCTTTCCTTCCCAAGTGGTCCCTTCACTACTCCAGACATTGGCTGTCTGACTTCCAGACCAGTAAAGATTCCTTTCCCTCCAGAGCTATAACACTTCCAAGGAAGAGAAACTTTGTTTCAGAGTCATATGAAAACTCAAGGAAGTCAAATTTTAATCCATCAACTGACAAGCAATTTATGCAGCCAGATTGTCAAACTTCACATTCAATAGAAAACATGACAAAAAGAAAACAGCAAATTGCAACAAAATTTTAACTTTACCTTTTGGTTTCTGAAATATTTACACTATCAAAATCATTTTGTTTACTTATGCTCATTCTAGAAAACAATGATTCATCTGTGATAGAAAACATTTTGGTGTCCGAACTTTCTACTAGATTCAAAACATCATCATCCTTTCAAACCTCAGCCTTGCCAAGTTGCAGAACTGCCTCAAGGAATACATACAGTAAATACTTTTTTATTTTTTTTTCTGGAAATGGGAGTTTTCTGCCCACAGTCTTGGGTCTCGTAATCCCCCTTCCCCAAAGCTTGGTTTGGCCACCTGTCTTTTATATATCAATTAAAGAGATGATTAATTGTGATGTATAGATTAAAGAGTGTACATACATATGTGCCTTGCCTTAAAAACACACACACACACATATACACACACTCAATGGTGCGGGAAGTCCTTCTGTTATGTGTTGCTTTCATTGGTTAATCAATAAATAAACTGTTTGGCCTGATAAGGCAGAACTTATGTAAGTGGAGAAGACAGAAGTGAATTCTAGGAGGAAGGAAGCAGAATAGGAGAGCTGCCATGGAGCCACCAGAATCTGACATGCTGAACCTTTCCTGGAAAACCACGATCTTGTGGTGATATACAGATGAATAGAAATGGTTTAAATCAAGATGTGAGAGTTGGCCAATAAGAGGCTAGAGATAATGAGCCAGGCAGTGATTTAATTAATACAAGTTCTGTGTGGTTATTTTGGGTGTAAGCTAGCTGGACAGCTGGGATAAACAAAGGGCCACCCTCCTCATGCAACACTTTGGCATGAATGTAATGGACTAAATCCACTTAAAAACCTGAGAGAGCTTAATTCTAGACACACAGAAAAAAAAAAGTTTAACACAGTTTTTGCTGTTTGCTGGTGGCATGCCACAGAGAGATTTTCCTGATTCAGCAATATCAGCAGAAAAAAATGCCACATCATTTTAAAAACAAAGCTTCCTGAGCCCTGCCACTGATGCAAACTTCGGTTATGGAGCATTTGTGTGCCCAGGTGTTTGTGTGCCACTCAGGGTCAGAAGGGAAGTAGCTGAGACCATGCCTGTGACTTGGCTCTTCCTGCCTGGGCAGGTGGCAGGATCAGGTCTAACTAGGCTTGGCAGGCGGGAGAGCATGAACTAGAAACCCTAGGTAACGCACCACCCAAGCTCAGCTAACACTTCATAAAACCTAACCAATAACCCAGAGTGTACCCCTTCCATTGGGCTCCATATTAGCGGCCGCAGACCCAGTCACCACAGTGAAGGCCAGGTTGAAGCTAACAATGACAGGTAAGATACTGTCCACCACCCACAGAACGCCTTTAAAGCCTCTCTCAATAAACCCATTGGGCACACCTCTGGCAAAACCCAACCTCCTCACCCATGGTTTCATATCCATGTCAATAGTGTTGGAAGAAGACTTCAGCTTCATAAGAGCTCAGGCCAGATCTAGGGACTCTAGGTCTACAACTTCAGACCAAGACTTCAGTTTTACTAGAGCACAGGACAAATCTATGGGCTACAGAGCCAGGAGCTGTACTGGAAGACAGGATGGTCTTAGGGACCCCAGAGGCCAGAGCAGATCAAGGGACCCCAGAGTGTATTACCTCTCCAGGACTTCTTAGCCTAGTCTGCAACACTGGAAGAAAACTTAAACTTTACCAGAGGGCATGCTGGATATAGCATCTCCAGGCTCCAAAAACCACAGAAGGTGGATCCTATTTGACCTGAAGACTTACTAGTCAGCAGAATCATTTGGGTCAGAAGACCAGAGAGGAAAGAGAAACCAAGGAATAAAACACCTATTAGACAAAGACAAATGCAGGAATCAACACTAAGACTATAATCATTCCTAAAATCCAGGTGCCGAAATGCTAATGTAAGAACACAATCAATAACAGAAAAGTCGATATGACACCACCTGAGCCAAGCTATCCTCCAACAGCAACTCCTGAACAACTCAACACAGCAAAAGCATAAAAAAGACCTTAAAATTACTTAATGAAGATGATGGAAGTGTTTAAAGAGGATATGAATGAATCCCTTAAAGAAATTGAGGAAAAGATGAACAACAACAACAACAACAAAAAAACTGGAAAAAATCAATAAATTCCTAAAAGAAATCCAGCAAAAACTAAATAAACAAATAAACTATTCAGGACCTGAAAATAAAAAAGAAATAGAAGCAGTTAAATAAACACAAATAGAGGGAATTTTCCTGGATATGGAAAATCTGGGTAAACAAACAGGAACTAAAGATCCAAGCATAACCAAGAGATTACAAGAGATGGTTTTGTGGACAGGATAAATAAAATAATTCATCGGTCAAATGAAATGTAAAACCTAAAGAATTCCTACCACAAACCCTCCAGAAAACTTGGAACACTATGAAAAGATCAAATACAAAACAATAGGGCTAGAAGAAGGAGAACACAGCTTAAAAACCCAGAGAACAAACTTAACAAAATCATAAAAAAATTCCCAACCTAAATAAGGACATGCCTATAAAAGTAAAAGAAGCTGACAGAACTTGAATGAACAATACTCAACTTTTTGTGGAAAAGCAAAAATCTAGGATAGCTAAATCAAATCTGTACAATAAAATATCTTTGGGAGGTATCACCATCCCTTATTTTAACATCTATTACAGAGCTATAGTAATAAAATTAAAAATAATGTGTGGTAGTAGCATAAAACCTGGTGAATCAAATTAAAAACCCAGATATAAATTCACATGCCTATGTTCACTTGGTTTTCAACCAATGTTAAAATTATACAAAGCAAAAAATTAAGTATCTTCAAAACATGGTGCTGGTCTAACTGCATGCTATCAAGTGAAGAATGCAATTTGATCTATGTCTATCACCCTGGACAAAACTCAAACCCAAGTGGATCAAAGAAAGCCCTCAACATAAATTCAGATACACTGACACTGATATAAGAGAGTAGTAAATACCCTTGAATGTATTGACACAAGAGATAACTTCCTGAATAAAACACCTATAGCCAAGACACTAAGATCGACAATTAATAAATAAGACCTCATAAAATCTAAAAGCTTCTTTAAGGCAAAGGATGATATCAATAGGACAAAATGGGAGCTTACAGAATTAGAAAAGATCTTCACAAACCATACATAAGACAGAGGACTGATTTTCAAAATGTATAAAGAACTGAAAAAATAGATATCAACAAACAAAATAGTTCAAAAAAATAAGGTACATATTTAAAAAGGGAATTTCAACAGAAGAATCTCACATAAACAAGGAACACACAAAGAGATGTTCAACATTCTTAGCCATCAAGGAAATACAAATCAAAATGACTCTGAAATTCCACATGTCAGAAGAGCTAAGATCAGAATCACAAGTGACATTTCATGTGGACAATGATATAAAGCAAGAGGAAGCTTCTCCCATTGCTGGTGGGAGTTCAAATTTGTACAGTCACTTTGGAAATCAATATGACTGTTTCAGAAAATTTGGAATTTACATACCTCAAGACCCAACTGTGCCACTACTGGGTGTAAACCCAAGAATGCTTTACCATACCTCATGGACATTTTCTCAACTATGTTCATTGCAGATGTTTTTTAGTAATAGCAAGGATCTGGAAACAACCTAGATGCCCCTCAACTGAAAAAATGGATAATGAAAATGTGTAACATTTAAAGAGTGTAGTCTATTCGTCTGTTAAAAACAATGACATCATGAAACTTGAAGGCTAATGGATGGACTTGAAAAAAGTTATCATGAATGAGGTACCACAAACACAGAAAGACAACTATGGCATTTATCTGATCATCTAAAAGTGGATATTAGCTGCAAAGTAAAGGATAACTGTGCTACAACTCAAAGACCGAGAATGGCTAGGTAACAAGCAAGATTCAAGGGGGAAGGGCTGTCTGATCTCCCTGGGAAGGGCAAATTGAAGAGATTTTGTGGGAGGAGTAGGGCTCCAGTGGAGGAGATTTCTTACAAAAAAAAAGGAGAGGAAATGGGGTTCGTTTTGGACTCAGGTACATATATCAGGACGTGATACCTGTCAAACTCCCCAAAATCTACAAGGTTGACCTCTACTAAACTAGCAAAATGGGTTATCTAATCTGAATTGTCCATCTCCTGTGACCAGGCAAGACTCACAGTGGATGAATTGAGACACCAACCCAGCCACATAACCTACTGTCAGTCTTAATTATTTAGTATACCATAATGAACACAAGTGTGGACAGTTGCAAAATACTAATAGCAGTGGAGAGAACATGGGATACAGGGGTTTCCATTCTTGAGAAGGACTTATAAAGTTAGAATGAGCCATGTTGCATGCAGTTATTCATCCAGCGTGCAACTCCTGCTGTGCAAATGAAGACAGCCCAGAATGGAATCCTTGATCAACCAGGAATACCCTGATTTGCATAGGCCACATTTGCATGTGCCAGACTGCATAGCTCTAAATCACTTGCACAGATCTTTATGGTCATCTAGGACTGGACAATTAACTACTCTTGACAGCCAACTAAGGAAGATGGTTCATCTGTTAGAAGTGGCATTAAAATATGGCTTCATGCTCATGCATCTGGAATCCCATAAATCCTATGGGAAGATGGTAATCAGAGACATGAAGATCACCAGGAGCTCATGGGACAGCTACCCTGGAAAACTCTGGGCAGAAACAGAAACAAGAAAAATGAACCTGACTCAACAATGTGGCTAGAGAATGAGACTCCCAAAATTTGTTCTATACATATCACATGGACACTAAAATAAAATAAAACAAAACTTTGAGAGAAGATTATGCATACATGCTCAAAATAACCTTGATTTCCTTATTTTCCTGCCTCAGAATCAGTAGTAGCAATTTCTCCCAATGTTATTACCTAAAGCAAATTTATGAAGCTTTTCTTCCAGACTCCTTTGAATGGAAGCAAGAGTGAGATGAAAACTTTATCAGTGAACTAGAATCCTCCAATTCTGTGCTGAGATGATGTGCCTGATGAGTTCTTTCCAGCTTTATGTTTTACAGTAATTTGTACAGAGTCCTGTCCTTCTCTTTGGTACATAAGTCCTCTTCCTCATGCATTACTTAAACTCCCTACTTTTGAAAGTAGTGAAATTTCTCACAGTAGGAAGCTGACTTTTCCTGGAGTAAAAGATCTATAACATTAGCCGTGTGAAAAAGCTCTATTTCTCCTACAAGCTCAAACCACTTAATGAATAAAACATGAAGTTCATAAAGAACTGCGCATTGCCCTTTAGCTAGGAACTTCAGAAGTTTTGTTTGGAAAACGCTGTTTGTTCTAACTCTTTGGAGAAACAATTTTGAAAATTTATGTTCTCTGTAACCCTTTTATATCTTTTCAAACATTGGTTCATTTATTTCTACTTCACTGCAATTCAGAAAACTATGAACAAATTAATGCATATATATGCACATACTATGTAAATATTAAAAGAAGATACTCTTATCTATGTCCATTAATGTTCTGTGTATACTAATAGTTCTAGAAATGAATACCCTTTTAGGGGTTCTATAAACATGGCTTGTGAAATATATAATATATTAATAGACAAACCTTTTCCTTCTATTTGAAACTTTGAAAAGATTAAATTCTAAATCATATTTTGGCAAATTATTGTAATGAGAAACTATTATTCTAAAACTGATTAAACTCTAAAAGTAGAGAAGGACTCTAACATTAATCTCTGCTCCTACACAAAATCTCCTTGGACTCATCAACTCTGACAGCTTTACTAGGCTCCATTAACCATTAGTTAAATTAGCCATATCTTTTTAGCATTATTGGCTAATTGCTTTGCGATTCTCTGGTGTCTCCAGAGTATAATAAAACTTCATATTGACAGAACACCCTTTACTTCAGAGTGTGATCCCTGACCATCTAAATCCTCATTGTTGACCTGCCTTTCGACTGTCTTGTTACCTTTTTATAGACTCAGATATCAAGAAACATTTAAAATCTGAGAATTAATCATATGCTTCATTTATACACAGAAGTACTACTGCAATGGAAGAAAAAGTATTTACCACCTATATCAAATTCTATATTATTTGGAATTCTAGCTACACTAGAAATTAAGTAATTTAGATAGAAGGAGAAAGTATTTACCCTGAGTAAATTGTGTGCATACATTATTTTTAGTTCTCTCAAACCTGTTAAGCTAATTATACTGTATTTCTTAGTTCGGCCAACTCAGTGAGATTCATAACCTCTTTAACAGCATTAAATATTATTGGATATTTTAAATCATTTATGAGAGTGAAATGTATGTTTTCTAGCATGTATATACTAACAAAATCAGTATGCTAAATATTCAGATAAAACCAATATTATACATTTTACTTATAATCATTTCCAAGTAAATTAACTTATTTGATTTTGGATGTTTTGTTTATTTTCCTTTATTGTTGGTATTTGTGGAGTACCAAAGATTCATTTCAGGGCTGTGAACATGTTTGAGTAAAGCTCTATCACCAGAATCTTGTCCCAACACTTTATCATTCCTCCATATATCAAAAAGCATTTAATGACCTCCAGGCAGTAAAGAAAATTTTAGAAACTGAAAGCAGTACCTGAATGATTTCATGATCTCACAAAGCAGTGAGGCACCACTGACTACTTTTAGAAGTAAATTTCTATTGAGGACTCTGCATGTACTATGAAGAAAATTTGATGAAGGAACATATGCCGTGACTGGAGGGATTACCAGAGAAAGATATTTCCTCCAAAGGTAACAAAGGAAGACCTTAATATAAAATGCATTTATGATGAAATATGCCCAAGAGAAGAAAGTCGTGTGGACAACAGAGGAAGAGAAACCTCAAGCAATAGCAAATGTTCTAAGGCCTAAGCTTCCATTGACTTTAATAGACAGTAAGTTCATTAGACGAACATAGTGATCCAAGGAGCAAGGAGAGTGGGTATATATATATGCTAACAGGGCTAATCAAAAGAAAGGAAAAAAGATGGAATACACATAAAACAATATATAAAACAGTTTTCAGACTTTTCTATGAAGATTAGAATTACATAAGAGCTGTAAATTTAAGAGAATTTTAGGATATCTTCATTCAATTTCCTCTAATATCACTTTAAATATTCACAGTGCGTTTATAAAGGTTTAAAATAATCACTGCTAAAACGTAATTACTTAAACTACAGGCTTTGTCTCAGACTTCCCTACTTTTTGCCGTATAGTATAGTACTTTTCTTGTTTCATGTTGCAGTCTAAGCCATATTTAATTAGTTGCCATGCCTCCTGAGTCTTTTCCAATTTGAGAGATTACGTCCATCTTCCACTTAATTCCACACTTATTACACTTCACAAACTGCCTAAGTAATTGACAAAATTCCATGTTATTTATTTATGGCTTCTGATCTCTCATCATTACACAGATGCTATGAATGTGGAGGACAAATACTCAAGTGGTGGGGAGCTCTTCTCACAGCAATGACGCTGAAGTCTCAAGCGTCACAAATGCCATGCTAACTTTAATTTTTACCATTTAACTGACCTGACCGGATGTCTTTGAAACCTGTTTAAAGGCAGACAGAGGACAGGATAGTGTAGGTAGCTTAGACCATTAGAAGCCTCTTGTTAACAGTTGAGATCAGAATTGGATATGTATTTTACACAGAGAGGTTAGTAATGTAGTTGACAAGAAGTGGTCCCATAGGTTTCAGAATAAGTTATTCATTAATCCCTCAAAGGACACCAGTAGAATTTGTGGACAGCATAGATAAGTGGAAATGGGATAGCACCAAAAATTCTTATCATAAACATCAGGAAAAAGGGAGCAAAGGAAGCTATTATTTACTAAAATGGAAGGTTTGTGGAGCATAAATTTGACTTTTCTCATAAACAGGTTAATGTTGAGTCTCTTATTTAGAGTTCAGTAGAATTTTGTAGAGTTTTTTTTTAACAACATTGACATTTACATTTAGTTTTGAACCATTTTAGAACTAATTTTAAATAATGAAATTATATGAATTTTCTTGATAAAGTATAACTAAGAACCACAATTTAAAATACAAAATTGTATAGAATATAACAATGATACTAAAATAGTTATTTTGAAAATCAAACTGTATTATTTTTGTGTATTCATGTATGCAATATGTAAGTATGTAGTGTATCCCATAAAAGCGTGTGAAAATCAGGGGACTGTTTTATGGGTTGTTTACCTCCTTCAACCTCTATATGGCTTCTAGGTATCAAACTCAAATCACCAGGCTTGTGCTTTTTACCTGCTGAGCCATTTTCCCTGGTCAATAAACTTATTTCATAACTACTTATTGGCTGCCTGCTGTATGTGTCAGTCTACTGTGTGCCCAGTCTGCTCTTGTCTCACTCGCATTATAAGGATGTGCAACTCTGAAAACAACAAACAACACATTAGCAGAGCTTATCCATTATTGGAAAGTGTGAGGATGGAGATAAAACAATGTGAGAGAAAAAGAACATCACTATAGCATCGATGAAAGACTGAGAAACTGACTAACAAGATGCTACAATGCCAGTGAACAAGTTTTGAGAAAATTTCACTGATATGGACTACTTACTATAAAGATGCTCAAAATCTACATACTTTTGACACTATCAAATTAACTTCAGGAATTTGTACTACACACATGTTCATTCTGATATTTATATAATTGATAGAAAATAATTCAGAAAGAACACCCATTTTACCACAAAAGACTGAATTATACATTTTGCAAATATTAATGTATTCAAAATTATTTCATGTTACAGCTTTCAAAATATTATTTAAGCAGATAGAAATTATAGCTACTCATATTTTCCCATTTTGTGTTTTGTGCCTTTATTGAAATAGCACACTATACCCCAAATTACAAAAAATAAATTTTCATAATAAAAATATTAAAATCAAATTTATAGACAAAGCAGTAAGTTATATACATAGATTTATGTATTTGCAATATATTATTGATAATAGTATGTTTATTAAGTTATTCTAATTTATAGAGTACTTATACTAAAATCACATCTTGAGAGATTGAATGCTTCTTTCTTTATGTAACTACATCTAGACAAAAATATAATTAAGATATGACACTAAAGTTTGGCTAAAGCATCAGATGTTTAAAGAATCCAATTCTAAAAAGATGAGACTACTTTTAAAAATTATTAAATGGGAAGAATTACCCATGCCCAAAACACTTAACATAACCCCAATATCAAATCTATTGTCGAAGAAAGAACAGAGAAATGATTAGCTTATTCTGTTATGTTGTCTGTGAGTATATTGGCAGATCGTAACAGTCATTTTCATTTGAAGATAAAATAAAAATCTTGAGTAATTTTTATAAGAAAATCCAGTTACAACCTTTGAATCACAGGATTTTCAAATAGAAAATTGAGATATTTTTCTAACACATAAATCCATATTTTTAGTTATGCGATTTCACACCCCAAAAAGAATTTAAATGGGTATTTAAAATGAAATGCTATGTCAATAAAATAATCACTCTAACCTATGAATATATAGATATTATGTTATCTACCAAAGACATCAAATATTGAGAATCAGTCATGAGCTTGTCATTTCAGTGAGAAATCACTAATTTAATGATATATACTTTTATTCAACATGTAAATATATACATGTAATTGGTTTTAGATTTTGTTGTTTGTGTACAAGACCAATTATAACCTATATAGCATTTTCTTTATTATCATAATGAGAATATATAGCTTGTTCCAGTATAAAATTAACTTTTATTTAATTTTTTTATATAATGTCAATATTTTAAAAATAGAGTTAAGAAATCAAAATACACCTAATTGCAAAATTTAAAATATATTAAGTCCATATTTATAAGAATAATAATGGAAAAAGAAGGGTTAAATTGGAATGTAGGAGTAGAGGGCATGGCAGTGGGAGAATGTGACAAGGGATTAAATAATGTTAAAAAATTTTCAAATATGTGTGTGTGTGTGCCTAATAATATAAAAACTGAGAATTGATTATATGCTTCATTTATACACAAATATACTACTGCAAAGGAGGAAAATATCTTGAAAAGTATAATTCTTAATGCATTCAGTTTTAGAAAATATTCAATATATACAAACACGGTGCATATATATGTATATAATATGTATTAATTATATATATATGAATTAAGATATAATTATATCTGGTATCACCATTTTTATAAACATTAACACACAAAAATAAACAGTTTATGAATATACATATATATGAAATAATTATATATGAATTAAAATATAATTATATCTGGGAATAAATGCTCCTACTAGATAAAAACCCCAGTTCAAGGATTATTTTTTCTCTTTTAGAGTTATAAGGCAATGAATTTCTGTACTCCAACCCCCAAACATTACCAGCCTTTCCCTTGCTCTTGGTTACTATCCAGAACCTAATGGTAAAACCCCATTGCTAAGCTAACCAATTGCTTAAATCACAGAATATGAATATATAAGCTGTTTTTTACCTGGAAGCTTCATCCTACTGGACTCCTCTCCTAGTACTGGAAGGGGCTGTTCATGCTGCCATGGGAGAAAAAAAAAAGATTCATCATACCCAGTTATGAACTCTGTGAGCTACAGTAATGAATCTTGTGCAGTCAACACATGCAGTGCACATGTTAGTGACACAAACATAAAAGTAACTACCCATATTTTCTTAGGATGACATAATTAGAAAGTCACAATCTGATGCCAATTAGGTCATAGGACCAAGAGGAAAACCAACCCCTACTACTCTGGCAAGAAGAAATAAACCAGCATTTAATGACTTCTTTTTATATTCACAGATCAGTACATATATCAATCCTCAACTGAGAAGTATTTATTTAAAAACATGAAGATTTGACACAGACATGAACAACTGATCAATGTACTTCTGCCAAAGAAAGTAAAGAAGGCTCCTCAGTACTAAAACAGGTATCCATATAGTCTCCCCAAAGTATAGAAACCATTGTAGGAGGATTGTTGGAAGGAGTATATAGGAAGCGGAGGCAGTAAATGACTACAAGTAAATAGGGCATTATGATAAAAGAACAGCAGCTGTTCACAACAGAATTCACAGTGATTGTGACAGCATACGCAGGACACCTAGCATAAGGTAGACCAAATCCCAGCAAGGAAAAGAGGTTGGCCATGAAATCCCTTCTCAAGCAATGGCAGTTCTTAGTAGTTGTCAGCTCTACCTAGGTAGTTGAGGTATATTTCTTGCACAGGATAGCTCCTTTTAAGTCAACCACACTCCACCGTACGGCCACATGCTCAAGAATATACAGGTAACAAAAATTGGTTAATAAATTTGGTTAAAAGGGGACATAAAATCTGGGTATCTGGAGGAAGAGAGGCAAACAAAATTGGAAAGAGTTGAGAGATGGGGATCAATTATGTCTAAAACACATTTTATGAAACTATCAAAAATATGTTTTTAAAAAGATTATTTATGTAATTTGATCTCGGTGTGACTTTTCTACACACGTATACACGAATGGATCAAAATCAAGTTCTGTCCTTCACCATTTTCCCAATTATTTTTTTTCAACATAAAGTACCTACTTTTATTATATTCATTTGGACTTTTGGATAGTTTTGCTTGTTTGCCTTCTGCCAGAGTCTCATATCACTTAGGTTGGTCATGAAGTGACTGAGTTGTATGATTTTTTCTGATTTTATGTCCACAATGAGAAGATTATAGATAATGCTACTATGCCCAATTTTGGTATATTAATAATTGCAAGCTAACAAATGACATTCATTATGCAATTACACAGCTTTATTCATGTTAAAATTTGCCATTATATTTTCATAAACCCTAAGAAAGTTAAAGATTAGAATTATAATTATTTGCTAATTTTTCCAATGAATTCCCATATAGATACATATAATTTGATCTCAGACACATTCAAAGTAAGACTTAATAAAATATTGACCATATTTGTCCCTTCTGAGGTAATTATACTTCCATTATGCATTAGTCAGGGGACTTACATTTGCATAGTTACTACTATAGACAGAATAATATATTAGTAAGGAGATAGTCAAGCCTCACCTCCCGTCCTCATATTATACTCCAAAAAGAGCTTTATAAATTACCTGCATAGAGCACTCTGTGAGTACTAATGAGTGCCTTTGAAGTTCAGAAGTATTGAATGAAATGTGTATTTGTATTTGAACAGTGTTTATCCATTGATACTATTAAAAGCCCTCAGATTTTACATGGCACATTTTCTGTAATTTCAGAATGAATTCTTTGCAGTTACA
The DNA here is from genome assembly GCA_001685075.1 of Bramus lutescens. Taxonomy (NCBI): domain Eukaryota; kingdom Metazoa; phylum Chordata; class Mammalia; order Rodentia; family Cricetidae; genus Bramus; species Bramus lutescens. The sequence goes on from LOEQ01004300.1 coordinate 168,788, forward strand.
AAAAAAATTTGCTTAAAAATTGGCATTGCCATTTTCAGTGTGATGGAATTCTAGATCAGTGGTTCTCAACCTGTGGATCATGACTTACTTGGGATTAAAAAACCTTTCACATGGGTCAACCAAGACCATTGGAAATTACAGATATTTACATTACAATTCACAACAATAACCAAATTACAGTTATAATAGAGCAATGAAAATAGTTTTGCATTTGGAGGACTCCACCTCGCAAGAATTTTTTTAAAGGATCATAACATTAGGTAGACTTAGAAACCCTGCTCTAAATAATCTCTGAATAATCTATACAATATTATCCTAATTGCAGCGAGCTTTCAATTATTTATACAACTTTTAATATTAGCATGTTTATTAACTTTTCTTCCATTAATTTTTATTTCTAGTGATGTTAGACTTTGCATACTGTTTTCTTTTACATAGATTGATTATGGTTTATAGATTAAATATTTCAGTATACTATGTCCTATGTCATCTACCATTTTATTAATATTTTTATCTAATATATTGTAAATATGTATATTGACTAACACCAAAATTCTATTGAACAGAATTCATGCCAAATTCCATCTTCTGATTATGACAAGTATTTGTAAGGATTTAACTATTTTGTAAATATAAGTGTGAGCTAAAACAAATATAACCCTTAGAAAAAAGGGAGCTGTTTTTGATTAGATAATTTACTTAAAGATATATTTACGTTTGAATGTTTTGATTTGAAATAAGCATAAACGTTATGAATTTATGAATGTGTAAATTATGAAATTCCATAAATCAGCTATAATTAAACAATACTTTAGAACATACAGAAATATCAATCTTTTATTTTATTTTTTATTAAAAATTTCCACCTCCTCCCCTCCTCCTATTTCCCTCCCCCTCCCTGTCCAGTCTGAAGAGCAGTCAGAGTTCCCTGCCCTGTGGGAAGTCCAAGGTCCTCCACCCTCCA
>LOEQ01004300.1:175862-189745 GCA_001685075.1 Bramus lutescens
GCCCAATCATACTACAAAAGCATTTGTTCAACTATGTTTATAGCAGCACTGTTTATAATAGTCAGAACCTGGAAACAACCTAGGTGCCCCTCAATAGAAGAATGGATAAAGAAGGTATGACACATATATACTTCAGAGTTCTACTCAGAAGTAAAAACAATGACATCTTGAACTTTGCATGCACATGGATGGAAATAGAAAACACTTTACAGAGTGAGATAACCCAAATCCCAAAAGAGGAATATGGTATGTACTCACTCATAAACAGATTCTACCCATAAACAAAGGACATTGAGCCTATAATTTATGATCCTAGAGAAGCTAAATAAGAAGGCGAATCCAAAGAAAAACATATTTATCCTCCTAGATATTGGAAGTTGACAAGATCATTGGGAAAAATTTGGGAGCAGGGGGGTGGGGATTGATTGGGGGAAGGGGAGATGGGGAGGGAGAAGGAAAAAGGGGAGGATGGGAAGAGCTTGGGGTAATGGGACAACTGAGATGGAGAAAAGGTGGATATGGGAACTGGGAAGAAGTTATCTTAACCAAGGTATCCATTTAAGGATTGGCTAGAATATTGGCTGTAGAAGGGTTCCCAGGTGTCCAAGGGCATTTCCCAAACTAGTTCAATGGGCAGCAGAGGAGAGAGTGCCTGAACTGTCCTTATCCTATAGCCAAACTCATGAATATCTTTCATATCAACATAGAACCTTGATCTGGCAAAGGATGGAGATAGAGACAGAGACCCACATTGGAGCACTGGACTGAGCTCCCAAGGTCCAAATGAGGAGCAGAAGGAGGGAGAACATGAGCAAAGAAGTCAGGACTGTGAGGGGTGCATCCACCCACTGAGAAGGTGGGATTGATCTAATGGGAGCTCTTAAAGGCCAGCTGGACTGGGACTGATGGAGCATGTGATCAAACTGGACTCTCTGAATGTGTCTGACAATGAGGGCTAACTGAGAAGCCAAGGACAATGGCACTGAGTTTTGATTCTACTGCATGGGCTGGCCTTGTGGGAGCCTTGTCTATTTGGATGCTCACTTTCCTAAACCTGAATGGAGTGAGGAGGACCTTGGACTTCCCATAGTGCAGGAAACCCTGACTGCCTTAGGACTGTAGAGGGAGGGGAGAGGGACTGGGGGGAGTGGGAGGGAAATGGGAGGAGGGGAGGACATGGTAATTTTTAAAAAATAAATAAAATAAAATGAAAAAGAAAAGAAAAGAAAGGAAAAAAGAGAATTACTTTCTTCAAACAATTCAAAGACTTGTTAGACATGAAAAAAATAATTCTAGAAGCTTTGATGATTTAGCAATTTTTGAAACCATTTAATTCATTTTTTAAATAACCAAGCTATCTTCATTTATTACTGATTATTTAGAGTTATAAACTGTATCATTAGAGTAATGATTACTAAAGCTGTAATTCTATTAACTTCTGAGAAAATCTTTATGAATTGCATTTAACCTAAAACAAACATTTCATTGATTTTATTACCTGTGTCAACTATGAGAAACTACAAAGTCCTATAGAATTTAGACTGTGATGAACCAGCTTAGTACAAAAAGGCTTATTTTTAACTAGATGTTAGACTTAATTCCCGCATCCCCACCATCATGCTAAATTTTATCTATCTTGAACATCTATAAGTCTTGTCTATGCTATTATGATTACTATAGGGTTTTATGTGTAGCTGCCTTGCTGTGTCCAGAAAACATGGTTTCTTTGTGTTCAACACCACTTCTGACTCTTGTAGTCTTTCCACTCCATTTTGAATAATGATATTGGGCTGACCCTCCAACTTGTTTCAAGTGGACAAGGGATGTGTGGCTTTTATAACTCAGCATATCTCAGGCATTAGAGAAAGGTTTGAGGAGAAGCACAGAAAGACACAACTGCATTCATGGTCACACTCGTCTTTAAGAGAGTCACACTTCTTTTTGCTAAAAATTGTCACGTATAGAATTTTGCTCTCTCTCTGTGTGTGTGTGTGTGTGTGTGTGTGTGTGTGTGTAGCTAGTGTCTGTAAGTACTGCCTGAGAAGCTTAAGTAAGATTATATGTTTTGAGAGACCCCAAGCAAGTCATTCCTAAAAGTGGACATTAGTCAAATTGACTTTATCAATGCCACCGAATAAGGATGCATGCTCTTGGTCTCCCTTCTTGAATTATACTCTGGTTGATGGGGTATGTTTCCTTTGTTACTTATAGATGGTTAATGTACTAGAGACTTCAAAGAAGATGATAGGATAATATAAAGCAAAATGGTGTTCTTTTAAATATTATTGTGTTGGCCCAGCTTTTCAGAGTCAAAACTAAAAAAATAGTTTATTTTAAAATAGTGAGATGAATATTTTCTAGGAAAAAAATCACAATTATTTATACAATTATCACTTTTTATGCATTTAGTTTCATTGGTTCTCTAAAAGATTTAGAAGAAATTAACATTTTTGTTTCATATATATTTATTTTTCCAATTATTGTTTGGATTTCTGTGTTGGTCTGAAGGGTATATATTATCTCTAACACAGACAGTTCAGTTTTACTTTATGTAGCATGGAATTAAATGCTAAGAGGGAATACAGAAAAATTTGTTGTATTCCACCATTCAAAAATGCTAATTGAGTTACTTCTAATTCTTAATTTACTAGACATTATAATTTTTCTTATGCTTTCTTCTTGTTATTGTTGTTAATTTCTTCAAGACAAACTTTATCTTTGTGACAACCCTGACTATTCTGGAACTTGTTTTGTACACCAGACTATCCTGGAACTCATGGAGGGATCCTCTCACAAGTCCTGGGATACAAGGAATATACGTAAACATAATAAAGGCAACATACAGCAAGCCAACAGCCAACATCAAATTAAATGAAGGGAAACTCAGAGCAAACCTACTGAAATAAGAAGCAAGACAAGGTTGTCCACTCTCTCCATATCTATTCAATATAGTTCTTGAAGTTCTAGCTAGAGCAATAAGAAAAAAAAAAGTGATCAAGGGAATACCAATTGAAAAAGAAGTCAAACTCTCATTATTTGCTGATGATATGATAGTTGACATAAGCGATCTCAAAAATTCTACCAAAGAATTTCTACAACTCATAAACATTTTCGGTTATGGAGCAGGATACAATATTAACTCACAAAAAATCAGTAGCCCTCCTTTACCAAGATGCTAAATGGGCTGAGAAAGATATTAGAGAAAAAGCACCCTTCACAATAACCACAAATACCACAAAATATCTCAGAGTAATTCTAACCAAATAAGTAGAAGACTTGTATGACAAGATCTTTAAATCTTTGAAGAAAGAAATTGAAGAAGACACAAAAAAGTAGAAAGATCTCCCATGCTCTTGGGTAGGTAGAATTAATATAGTAAAAATGGCAATCTTATCAAAAGCAATCTAGAGATTCAGTACTATGTCCCTAAAAATCCAAGCAAAATTCTCCAGAGACCTCGAAAAAAAAAGTACTCAACTTCATATGTAAAAGCAAAAAACTCAAGATAGCCAAAACAATCCTATACAATAAAAGAACTTCTGAAGTTATCACAATCCCTGACTTCAAACTCTACTACAGAGTGACAGTACAGAAAACAGCCTGGTATTGGCAAAAGAACAGACAGGAGGACCAATGGGACTGAAAAGAAAACCCAGATATTAATCCACACACCTTCGAACACCTGATTTTTGACAAAGAAGAAAAAAAATATAAACTGGAAAAAAAGAAAGCATACTTAACGAATGGTGTTTGTGTAACTGGATATCAACATGTAGAAGAATGGAAATAGATCCACATCTATCACCATACATAAAACTCAAGTCCAAATGGATCAAAGACCTCAACATAAAGCCAGCCACAATGAACCTTATAGAAAAGAAAGTGGGAAATACACTTGAATGCATTGGCACAGGAGATAACTTTCTAAATATAACCCCAGCAGCACAGACATTGAGAGAAACAGCTAATAAATGGGACCTTCTAAAACTAAAACAATTCTGTAAAGCCAAGAACATGGTCAACAAGACAAAATGACAGCCTACAGAATGGGAAAAGGTCTTCATTAACCCCACATCAGACAGAGGTCTGATCTCCAAAATATACAAAGAACTCAAGAAATTGGTCATCAAAAACCAAATAATACAATAAAAATTGAGTACAGACCTATACAGAGAACTCTCAACAGAGGAATCTAAAATGGTTGAAAGACACTTAACGAAATGCTCAACATCTTTAGTCATCAGGGAAATGCAAATCAAAACAACTCTGAGATTCCACCTTACACCTGTGAGAACTGTTAAGATCAAAAACACTGATGACAGCTTATGCTGGAGAGGCTGTGGGGAAAAGGGANTCCAAATGGATCAAAGACCTCAACATAAAGCCAGCCACAATGAACCTTATAGAAAAGAAAGTGGGAAATACACTTGAATGCATTGGCACAGGAGATAACTTTCTAAATATAACCCCAGCAGCACAGACATTGAGAGAAACAGCTAATAAATGGGACCTTCTAAAACTAAAACAATTCTGTAAAGCCAAGAACATGGTCAACAAGACAAAATGACAGCCTACAGAATGGGAAAAGGTCTTCATTAACCCCACATCAGACAGAGGTCTGATCTCCAAAATATACAAAGAACTCAAGAAATTGGTCATCAAAAACCAAATAATACAATAAAAATTGAGTACAGACCTATACAGAGAACTCTCAACAGAGGAATCTAAAATGGTTGAAAGACACTTAACGAAATGCTCAACATCTTTAGTCATCAGGGAAATGCAAATCAAAACAACTCTGAGATTCCACCTTACACCTGTGAGAACTGTTAAGATCAAAAACACTGATGACAGCTTATGCTGGAGAGGCTGTGGGGAAAAGGGAACCCTCTTGCATGGGAGTGCAAGCTTGTACATCCCCTTTGGATATCAGTTTCATGATATCTCAGAAATCAGGAAACAACCTTCCTCAATACCAAGCTAAACCACTTTTGGGTATATGTCCAAAGGATGCACAATAGTGCCCCAAGGACATGTGCTCAAATATGTTCATAGTAGCATTGCTTGTAATAGCCAGAACCTAGAAACAACATAAATGCCTCTCAACCGAAGAATGGATAAGGATAATGTGCTACATTTACACAATGGAGTATTACATAGCAGAAAAAGATATTGACATCTTGAAATTTTCAGTAAAATAGATGGAATTAGCAAACATCATATTGAGTGAGGTAATCCAGACCCAGAACACAATTATCATATATAATCACTCATAAGTGGTTTTTTAAACATAAAGCAAAGAAAATCAGCCTACAAATTACAATCCCAGAGAACCTAGACAACAATGAGGACACTAAGAGAGACATACATGGATCTAATATACATGGAAAGTAGAAAAAGACAAGATCTCCTGAGTAAATTGGGAGCATGGGGATCATGTAAGAGGGGCTGAAGGGAGAGGAGCAGAGAAAATGTATAGCTTAATATAACAAAATTTAAAAAAAGTGTTAACCGCCCATCTTATGTTTTCTTAAACAGTAAAAACTATTTTATACACAATGAATTAAATACATTAAAATATCCCATCTATCACTTTATTATGTATACACTGAAATATATAGATATACATTTTATAAATCTATACATATATTAGTACAAGATATATATTTTAATATATATCACATATATTCAAGCACATAATATGTATATATGGAGAAAGAAATATTTCACAGCTTACTAAGTATTTAAAGTCTCTATAAAATGTTTCTTAAAACTTTATTGTTTATGGCATAATGCATAAAATATGAATATGCCATACATCAACACAAGTCATACAAGAAAATCACAGTATACAGCTTTAGAAGAGGCGATTTTACTCAGTGGTTATGCATCTTAGAATTAGTATAAAATTATATCTTTGGGCCTTTTCTAAATTGCTTTTTAGTAACTTAGAGAATATAAAGTTTGAATTAAATCCAGTGTATTGTTTACCCATTAAAACATGCTGAAAAAGCATTTCCTTTGAACCAGTGGAAAAACTTCAGTTGCAATGGGGACACACCGTGCTTATTTGACATCCAATGTATTTCAAAGTGCATGTATATTTTTATACACAAAAATCGGTCAAAATTGAATTTAATTAGAGCAAAAAGAACATATATTGGATTATTAGAGAAAAAACACTATCTTCAATAGGAAGACCACAGAAAAAAATAAATAAGAAACATTATCTAGGGCCTGGGTAGGGAACTATTATAGATTAAAAAAAAATGTATGCTGGAAGGATAAGATGAGTGCAGTTAGTAAAGCACAGATTCAATTAATGTTAAGACAGATATAAAGGAAAGCAGAGACATGTGGGACCACTTTACTTAGCTTTGTTATCTGAGCAGCTCAAGAGAGGACTGTTTGTGTTGCCTAGATTTTTATATACTGTGCAATCATGCAGAATGTTAAGAAAACTGTGTACATGGGAAGAAGCGGTCTCAGCACCTCCTCTGTCTCTAGTTTGTGTATGCCCTCAACCTCACTACATTTTAATGCACCAGCTTAAATACAAACATAACTAGCCAGAACCAGGGAAATGATATATTTTACCTCTCTGCGAAAAATCAAAATAGTTGACAACTTAACTGCAGCTAAAAAAGTCCAAGAATTTTTATCCGAAAAGCTTGTAAGGACTCTGGAATCATCTCCCTGTACATGGAAAGTTCCCGACTGCATGGTCTTTGATCTTTTGCTTTGCATGTGTACTTATTTCTTCTGACTCTTCTGTGTAATAGTACCATGGTTGATGAAAACTTTTGCTGCAAACATATGCTATAAAAATTGATTATGACCAAGCAAGATAAACTTGACTAAATGCTTTATCTAACATATGTGGCATATAAATAATTATACTCAGTATGCAAATTTAGCACTAATGGTATAAAACTAGAGTTATATATAATTAGTACATTTGTATTCATGGTATGGAGATATTTTGTTATGTATTTGATATATTTTGTTATAAATCATCTATTATTCAATAATTTTTATTTAGATTCTCTGTATATGCATACATATTAGTGTGAGTTAAAAATAACTTGTTAAAAATGTTCAAAACCATAACCAACTCTGCACAGCTAACACTGAGAGATAACTGTCTTCATATTATTTACAACATTGAAAATTCCAGGTTTCAAATCAAACAGCCATTTTCACACTAGATACTAGAAGTGAAACCTTGATTTAAAGCTAGACATGTCTCAGTCTTGTGGTTAACAATGCTTATCAATGGATTCGGGTACAATTTTATATTTATGTTTCAATAAAAACCATCAATATAGCTGAACAGATTATTTTAAATCAAATTTCAAATTACCTCTGCACTCTGTCTTTTGAAAATTATAAGACTAATACTTGAGAAAAGATGTTTGCTTGAGAGGTCAAAACAGCTTCTGAATAGGATTAAAAACAAACAAGAAAGTAACAGGCTTAAATTGTTTGAGAGTAGAACAGAGAAAGAACATATTTCATCAGCAAAAAATTTCCACCATTTAAATAAAATGCATGTGTATAAATATACTTATATTCACAAATATGTGTTGAGAATATACATGTGAACATAGTCTATAGTTGCATGTATTTTTACATGTACCTTATAAATTATTTTATTTAAAGTTTATTTTGTCTTTTTAATTGTATATGTGTATCTGTGAGACCGAATAGGTTAACTTACATGTGTCCAGTGAACTCAGAGGCCAAAAGAAGGGATTAGAGCTTTTGAGTCTCCCTTCATGGGTACTGGTAACCAAACAGGGCTTACAAGAGAAGTATCAACTTTTAACTGCTGAATCATCTCTCCAACGCTAATTTTCAGATTTTCTGATACGTAGCAGAAAAAATCACTACATTACATGACTGTATGAAAAATTTCAGAATAACTTCCACCTCACACGCATTCCGACACACTGATACACAAATGTAAAAATAATTTATATGCTGACCAAATCTGGAATATACTGATGATAGTCTACATCCTACAGTAACAAGTATTCAGCAAAGATTTGCTTTCACATAAAAATGAAGCACATCTCACTAACAAGACTTCATTATTAGCAACAGTTTGGGTTGTATAGCTATCATGTGGGCCATTGTCAGAATTAAAAAAGTTGTAGCATCTTTGATGTAAGCAACATTTATTCAAAACTCCATATGATCATGAGCAGAACACTTAACAATATTATGTTCCAGAAGTTTATAGCTGTCCTTTGGCCATTATATTTCATTTAATTATGGTCCCTGGGCAATCCATGTGTCTATTTTAGGGTTTTCTTTGCTATCTAGCTTCCCTGTAGCTGTGGTTTGTAGTTTGGTTATCTTTTGATTTACATCTAATATCCACTTTTGAGTGAGTAATGCTATGTTTGTCTTTCTGAGAGTCTGGGTTAACTCACTCATGATGATTATTTCTAGTTCCATCCATTTGCCTGCAAATTTTATAATGTCATTTTTAACAGGTGAGTAATACTCCACTGTATAAATATGCTATAAATTCTTTATCCATTCTTCATTTAAAGGTTTTCTAGGTTGTTTACAGGTTCTGACTATTACAAATAGTGCTGCTATGAACATTGTTGAACAATGTGGTATAAATGTACATCTTTTAGGTATATTCCAGGGAGTGGTATGCTGTGTTTTGTGGTAGATTGATTCCCAATTTTCTGAGAAACTTCCATGATGATTTCTAAGGTGTCTGTACAAGTCTGTAAACTTGCTAGCAGTGGAAGAATGATTCCCTTACTCTACATTCTCTTCAATATAAGTTGTCCATATTACTTTTGATCTTAGCCATTGTGAAAGGTTTAATATGGTATCTCAGAGTCATTTAGATTTGTATTTGCCTGATAATTAAGGATGCTGAGAAATTCCTTAAATTTCATTTGACCATTTGAGATTCTTGTGATGAGAATTCTCTGTTTAGCTCTGCATCCCAGTTTTTCAAATGATTATTTTTTATTTTTAGGTCTAGTTTCCTGATTTTTTTTTATGTATTTTGGAGATCAGCTCTGTGTCAGATGTGGGTTGGTGAAGGTCTTTTTTCTTTCTGTGTGCTGTCATTTTGTCTTATTTACCATGTCTGTTGCCTTACTGAAAGTTTTCAGTTTCAGGAGGTCCCATTTATTGGTTGTTGCTCTTAGTATCTGTGCTAGTGTTGTTAAACTTAGGAAGTGGTCTCCTGTGCCAGTGAGTTCAAGGATACTTCTTATTTTCTCATCTATCAGGTTCAATGTTACTGCATTTATATTGAAACCTTTGATACATTTTGGACTTGAGTTTTATGCATGGTGAAGGATATGGATTTATTTTCAATTTTCTACATACTGTTATCCAGTTATGACAGCATCATTTGTTAAAAATGCTTTTGTCTTTCCGTTGTATCATTTTGACTTCTTTGTTGAAAATCCGGTGCATATAGGTGTATGAATTAAAATCAGATTCTTCAGTCCAATTCCATTGGTTCACGTGTCTCTTTTCATGTTTTTATTACTTTAGCACTATAGTAGATTTTGAAGTCAGGGATGGTGATGTCTCTGAAAACATCCCTTATTAAATAGGAATGTTTTGACTATCCTTGTTTTTTTTCCCCATATGAAGTTGAGTATTATTATTTCAAGGTCTGTGAAGAATTGTGCTCTGATTTTGATGAAGATTGAATTTTTTCATTGTCATTCTTATTATGTTGATCCTACCTATCCAAGAGTATAGAAGATCGCTATGTTTCCTGATATCTTATTCAATTACTTTCTTTAGAGGCTTAAAGTTCTTGTCATAAAGGTATTAATGTCTTTTAAAAGTTTGGGTCAAGTTACATGAAGAGATTTTATTTTGTTGATTTTTTTAATTGACTTTTATTGAGCTCTACATTTTTCTCTGCTCCCCTCCTTGCCTCTCCCCTTCTCCCTTCAACCCTCTCCCAAGGTCACCATGCTCCTATTTCACTCAGGAGATCTTGTCTTTTTCTATTTACCATGAAGATTAGACCTATGTAAATCTCTGTTAGTGTCCTCATTGTTGTCAAAGTTCTCTGGGATTGTGATTTGTAAGCTGCTTTTTTATGTTTAAAAACCACTTATGAGTGAGTACATGTGATAATTGTCTATCTGTGTCTGGGTTACCTCATGCAATATTTTTCTAGCTCTATCCATTTTCCTACAAAATTCAATATGTTGTTATTTTTTTCTGCTGTGTAATACTTCATTGTGTAAATGTACCACATTTTCCTTATCCATTATTCGGTCGAGGGGCATTTAGGTTGTATCCAGGTTCTGGATATGAAAAACATTGCTGCTATGAACATAGTTGAGCACATGTCCTTGTGGTATAATTAAGCATCCTTTGGATATATAGCCAAAAGTGGTATTACTGGTTCTTGAGGAAGGTTGCTTCCTAATTTTCTAAGAAAATGCTACATTGATTTCCAAAAGTACTATACCAGCTTGCATTCCCAACAGCCATACAGAAGTGTTCACTTTGTCCCACAACCTCTCCAGCATTAGTTGTCATCGGTGTTTTTGATCTTGGCCATTCTTACAAGAGTAAGATGGAATCTCAGAATTGTTTTGATTTGCATTTCTCTAATGCCTAAGGATTTTGAGCATTTCCTTAAATGTCTTTCAGCCATGTTAGATTCCTCTGTTGAGAGTTCTCTGTTTAGGTCTGTATTCCATTTTTTATTGGATTATTGGTTTTATGATGACCAATTTCTTGAGTTCTTTGTCTGTTTTGGAGATCAGACCTCTGAATGATGTGGGGTTAGTGAAGATATTTTCCTACTCTGTAGGCTGTTTTTTTTTGTCTTGACCATATCCTTTGCTTTATAGAAGCTTTTTAGTTTCAGAAGGTCCCATTTAGTAATTGTTTCTCACAGTGTCTGTGCTGCTGTGATTATATTTAGGAAGTGGTCTCCTGGGCCAATGCATTCAAGTGTACTTTCCACTTTCTCTTCTATAAGGTTCAATGTGGCTGGCTTTCTGTTGAGGTCTTTGATCTATTTGGATATGAGTTTTGTGCATACTGATAGATATGGTTATATTTTAGTTCTTCTACATTTTGATATACAGTTATGCAAGCACCAATGGTTAAATATGCTTTATTTTTTCTATTTGATATTCTTTTGTTTCTTTGTCAAAAATCAAGTGTTCGAAGGTTTGTGGGTTAATATCCGGGTCTTTTATTTGATTCCATTGTTCCTCCTGTCTGTTTTTATGCCAATACCAGGCTGTTTTCAGCACTGTAGCTCTGCAGTAGAGTTTGAAGTCAGGGATTGTGATCCCTCCACAAGTTCTTTTATTGTACAGGATTGTTTTGGCTATCTTGGCTTTTTTTGCTTATCCATATGTAGTTGAGTACCATTCTTTTCAGGTCTGTAAGGATTTTGCAGGGATTTTGATGGACATTGCATTGAATTTGTAGATTGCTTTTAGTATGGTTGCCATTTTTACTATGTTAATTCTGCCTACCCAATAACATGAGAGATCTTTCCACTTTCTGGTGTCTTCTTCAATTTCTTTTTTCAAAGATTTGAAGTTCTTGTCATACAAGTCTTCCTCTTGTTTGCTTAGAATTACTCTGAGATATTTTATGGTTTTGTGGCTATTGTTAAGGGTGTTGTTTCTCTGACTTATTTCATCTGTGTACATGAGGGCTACTGATTTTTTTTGAGTTATTCTTGTATCCTGCTACATTACTGAAAGTGTTTATAAGTTGTAGAAGTTCCTTGGTAGAATATTTGGTTTTGCTTATGTAAACTATCATATCATCAGCGAACAGTGAGAGAGTGACTTCTTCTTTCTTGATTTGTATTCCCTTGATCATCTTTTGGTGTCCTATTGTTCTAGCTGCCAAACTCTTTTTATGAGGCTAAAATTACCCTGATATCCAAACCACAGAGAGACATTAATAAGAAAGAAAATTACAGACCAAGTTCACTCAAGAACATTGATGCAAAAGTACTAAATAAAATACTGGCAAAATGAATCCAAGAACACATCAGAACTATCATCCACCATGATCAAGTTGGATTCATCCCAAAGATACAGGGATGATTCAACATAAAAAAATCTGTCAACATAATCCACTATATTAACAAACTGAAAAATAAAAAAAAACATGCAGTCATCTCATTAGATGCAGGAAAAGCTTTTGACAAAATACAGCATCCCTTCATGATAAAGATGTTGTAGGGATTAGGGATAGAAGCATCATTCCTAAACATAATAGGCAATATACAGCAAGCCAACAGCTAACATCAAACTACCTGGAGAGAAACTCCAGTGATTCCACCGAAATCAGGAACAAGACAAGGTTTTCTACTCTCTCCATACCTGCTCAATATTGTTCTTGAGGTCCTAGCTGGAGATTTTATTTTGTGGCTATTGTAAATTATCTGATTTCTTTCTCAGCCCATTATTATTTTATATAGGAGAGCTACGGAAATTTTCTATGAATTAATATTGTATCCTGTCACATTACTAAAGGTATTTATCATCTCTATGAGTTGCTGAGTAGAGTGTTTGGAGTCACTTATGTATACTATCAGTTCATCTGCAAATAGTGATTGTTTTATTTCTTCATTACAATTGTATCCCCTTAATCTCCTTTTGCTGTCTTATTTCTCTAGCTAACATGTCAAGTACTATATTGCATAGATGTGGAAAGAGTGGACAGCCTTGCCTTGCTCGTGATTTTGGGAATTACTTTGAGCTGCTCTCTGTTTATTTTGATGTTCACTTCAGATGGCTGCAAAATTATTGTACTATGTTTAGATATGTTCTTGTATTCCTGATATCTCCAAAGCTTTAATCATGAAGGGGTGTTGGATTTTGTCAAAGAATGTCTCAGCATCTAATGAGATGTTTTTTTTTTCTTTCAGTTTGTTGATATGGTAGATTACATTGATAGATTTCCATATGTTTAACAAACCCTTTATCTCTGGGAAAAATACCTACTTGGCCATGGTGGATGGCTGTTTTGATGTTTCTGGATTCAGTTTGGTGGTATTTTATTTTGTATTTTTGCATTAATGTTCATAATGGATATTGGTTTATAGTTTCCTTCTTTCCTGCATCTTTGTGTGGTTTGGGTATAGGTTAACTGTAGCCTCATAAAAGGCGTTTGGCAATGTTTCTTCTGTTTTTTGTGTGTGACAATTTGAGGAGTATTGGAATTAGCTCTTCTTTGAAATTTTGATAGCATTCTGTGCTGAAGTCATCTGGTCCTGGGATTTTTTTTTTTTTTGGTTAAGAAACTTTAATGATTGCCTCTATTTCCTTATGTGTTATAGGTCTATATAAATTGTTTGTCTGGTCTTGATTTAATTTTGGTATAAGGAAACTATCAAGAAGGTTGTCCATTTCTTTTAAATTTTCCAATTTTGTGGAATGCGGGTTTTAGCCATATGATCTAATGTTTCTCTGGATTTCTTCCATGTCTATTTTGAGGTCTCTCAATTTTGTTTCTGATTTTATTAAATTGGATATTCTCTCTCTACCTTTTTTGTTAGTTTGGGCAAGTGTTTGTCTATCTTGTTGATTTTCTTAAAGTACCAGCTCTTTCATTGATTCTTTTCTATTGTTCTCTTTGCTTCTTTTTATTGATTTCCACCCTCAAGTTGATTATTTCCTGGCTTCCATTTCTCCTGGTTAAGTTCGCTTCTTTTTATTCTAGAGGTTTCATGGTTCTATTTGCTTTGGTATGGGTTAACTTTCCTCTTAATACTGTTTTCATAGTGTCCCATAAGTTTGGGCATCTTGTACCTTCATTTTCATTGAATTCTAGAAAGTCTTTAATTTCTTTTTCTTTCTTTCTTTCTTTCTTTCTTTCTTTCTTTCTTTCTTTCT
>LOEQ01004301.1:35507-46596 GCA_001685075.1 Bramus lutescens
TGTCTTCTCCACTTCTTTACAGCAGTTTTTCACATCCTATTTAAGGTCCTCTATTATTTTCATAATGTTATGTTTAAAGTTGATTTCTTTCACTTCTTCTGGAATAGGGTGTTCAAGTCTTCTTGTTTTGTGATCCCTGGAATCTGGTGTTGTCATGTTGTCTTTCAAGTTGCTGGAGGAATTCTTGCATTGACGCCTGCCCATCTCTTCCTTCAAATGTAGTCAGGAGAGTCTTGGTGTCTTAGTCCAATCTATGCTGTGACTGACTCTGGGTAGATCTCCTCAGTGCAGGAGTAGGCACTGTTCCTGGGCCAAGGACCTCGCAGCCATTAGGGCCAGCTTGGGGTGGGTGGGCAGGAGCAGAAGGGGCCCAGTGCTCCTTTCCTGGACAATCTGCCCCGCCCCAGGATGGCACCCACTCACTGGTCTGAAAGGTTGTTCTCAGCACAGGGACAGGACTCTTGGAGGTCGAATGAACCCACAGACAAAATGGTGGACTTGGGGGAAGAGGAGGGTTGTGTGGAGCTCAGAAGCCCCTGCAGCAGGAGCTGGAAGTGCCATGCACTCCCCTCTGGCCGGGCGGGTGCACACTCACCTCTCTGGGTGGGTAGCCTCAGTGCAGGAGCAGGAACTGTTCCTGGGCCAAGGACCTCGCAGTCAATAGGCTCTCAACAATATTCTAAGAAAATTTTCTCTTTAGAATATCCTGTCCCTCCAAAGCTACAGAGAAACCCTGTCACAAGAAAACTAATGCTAAAAAATTGGAACAGTTATGAAAGATATATGCTTTTATGAGTTAAAGTGTGTCACAGATTTTCTTGAATCTATTTTCAAAACTGGGCACTCTTTAAGCTTAGGATATTACGGTGGAGGTTCGAGCTCATGGAATACACAACATATACCTGTTTTATCTCATTTCACATTGTGACCCTCATTGGACAAAGGAAATATGCAATTTGAAGATCATTGGAGTAAATATTTAAATATACATTTGTTTAAGTTGCTTTCCATTTTCCATTGTTTGTTTTTTTCTTATTAAAATATGGCACCCATTGAATTGTATCCTTTTAAAATGATATATAGGTTGAAATTCAGAATTTGAGTCTTACAGAATTTAGTTACTTTTATAAATAAGACCTTGACCAGTGTTTTCCAATTAAGATCATATAGTCAAAATGTTGGGGAAACACTACAGTATATCAGTTGGCGAATGGATGAAAAAATGGGATGTAATACTAGTTGAATGAAGCAATAAATAGTTTATAATGCTTCAATGTTAATGAGCATTAAGTGACTAAGTAGGAAGCATGGATACAAAAGGCCACACACTACATACATTGGTTTATATGTAATGTCTAGAATAGACAAAATCATGTTTCAAACGTGTAGGCAGAAAAAGGCATCACTACCAATGAGTCTTTATATTTTTGTCTCTTTGTCTCTGTCTCTCTGTCTTTCCTGGTACTAGTGATCAAATCAAGGGATTCTACCTGTTAGGCAGGCACTTTACCGTTGTGCTGTTTTCCCCCTTTCATGCTTTGTTTGGTTAATAAATTTGTTTGTAGTTTTCTTAAATTCATGTTTGTCTCAGATACTGGTTTATATTTTTTCTTTCTTTTTGTTGTCTTTTAAAAGTTATCATGCCCCCCCATCTTTCCTCAGTTCAATGCCTGCCATGCATCCCTTGGGCTCCCACTCCCAAATCTTTTGCCTTACTTATTTACATACATTCATAAGTACATAAAACAACTTGCTCAATCCATATAATGCTACTTGCAAGCCTAAGTTTTCGGAGATATCCACTTGATGGAATGCCCTGAAGAAGATTATATATCCGGATTTCTGCATCCCGCACCTGCCCATAGTTCTTTGTCTAGTGATGGGTCCTTGTGAGATTTTTCCTTTCCATGTTAACATGCTCTGTGGTGTCATCATCTAAGCCATCATATTGGACTCCATGAGCAGAACATCTTTGACATTTCTCAGGGACAATGTTGCTGATCAAACTTCTTTTTCCTCTGATTTTTTACTTTCCTCAACGATCTCTAAGCTTTATGTACAGGAATTGTGCTGTAGATGTTTCCACTGGAACTGGGTGTTGAATGATCTCTTGTTCTCTGTATTTGTTATTGTTATTTTCTGTAATTGTCTTTCTAACAAAATTAAGTTTCTTTGATGAGAGGTGAGTGCTACACTTATTGGTTGGTTCCTATTTTAGAAAGATGAGAATGTGCTGATATTAGATTGCAGTAGATGCCACATGTGTTCTATCCAAAACATAAGGAAAGATATAAATAACAACAATAAAAACAAATACAAAACCAGAAAAAAATCACACTGAATTGTGTATTCTAAATGCATGATAGTATAAGAATCCATAATAATATCCAAAAACTGAAATTGACAAATAAACAAAAATAAAAGCACAAGTGCAGAAAGAACAGTGGGAATAAACTATACTGTTGGCCTTCTTGTAAGTGGAATAATGCGCCATGACTCTTGTTCCAAATCATCTTTATTCTGCCAAATTGATTTTTTATTCCTACAGAATTTCATGAGTATTCATTTTGATCTGATCATACTCACCCTATCGCTGTACCTCCAGATCCTTCTTGATCCTTGCTTCTATGTCTTGCCCTTTCAACTTCATGCCCATTCAAAGTTCACAGACCATAACAGAGATGTTACATTCACTTTACCTTAGTTCTTTAGGGAAAACAACCTTAAATAATACTGGCTTTCCAACTCCCAGTAATCATCCCCTGATCATGACTTCTCAGGGGTGAAGATCTCCATGCTTGAATGGTGGCTGGCCTAATCTCATCCGGGTATACTGGAAGCTTCTATAACTGCTGTGAGTCCATGAGAGTAACAAATCTGTCCTGTCAGGAAGATACTGCTGGTCTCAAGTCCTTTGTGACCCTTGAATTTTATGATTCTTAATCCCTTCTCTGTGATCACCCTTGAGCCCTGTGGGGAGAAATAATGTAGATGTTTCCTTTGTGCCTGGATACTCTGCTCACGCTTGTTCTCTGCACATCAACAAACTGTGTTTCAGCATTAATCAGCAGTAAGAAACTTCTCTGATGAGATCTAAGAATTATATGAACCTATCAAAACAGAAACAAAAATTTAGAAGATATTTTGAAATTATGTTCATTTAGCTGAGTGAGAGTGATAAGGTGACTCCTGGGGTCTAAGAGTTCCCCATTCTTGAGATTTGAAATAAATTTAAAATATCAGACATGTGTTTCCTCCTTCAAAGCAAACCTCAAATTCAATCAGAAAGGTATTGATTATCCCTTTAGCATGTTTTATTACTGTACCTACAAGCATATCTTGCCTTGCTGATCATTATTGTAGTTCACAGATCTTGCAGCTAGGTAAGACAGTTGGATTTTGTTTGTTCCTGTTTCCTCCAGATATGTATGTAATACCATTTTACTATGAAAGATAGCCATCAAAAAGAAATTGTGTAAGGACAACTTGAAGACTTGTAAAAAAACACATGGAAACTTACTATTTTATAAGCATCTTACAAAAGAGTTTAATTGGAGTTATTCTACACAGAGTGTAACATTCTTCTAAGAAGCCATAGGTTGTCAAACAAAAACCTTAGTGGCATATGCAGGGCAATTCCCATTTCATTTTTGATCAGGAGTTTCCTAAAGACTCCAAAGAATGCAGGTTATGACCATTACTCATGGTTGTCCATCAAAACTTTATGGTGATGTGCTAAGCTATTGCTGAAGACACCACACAGTTCGAGCATAGGCCATTGAGAAATAAGAAAGTTTTAGGCTTTTTAGCAAAAGCAATTAGGTTTGGTTTTCAACCAGTTTAACACTGGGATATTTAAAATATATTTATAGAATTACATAATAACTTTGTAGTTTTAAGATTAGAAGCCAAATTTTATAGCGAATGAATTTAGGAAGGTTTTAATGTTTTCTTTCTATTAAGATTATCAAAAAGAAAATGTGAAGAGAGATCTTCTGAAAATCTTCATCTTCATGTTTTCTATCTCCTCTCTCTTGTAATTTGACAATGAAATGTAGTAGAAGGTCTGCAAAATAGCATGTTCAGCATACTGGTAGATTCATGCTGCCAGTCCCATAAGTTAACCTCTTTTCACATACGCTCTTAGCAGTGAAGTTTTTGAATGCTCTGTGTAAGTCTCCCGACTTCTTTTCTGTAATAAGGAAGTTTCGTGAGTGTCTCTAACATTTTGCAGTCTTTAATCTCTTTGAAAGTAATATGACCCACTGTGTGGTTTCCCCCTTGTCAAAGCAAATGTTCTTTAAATGTTTTGCATTAAACATTGTCTGTCAATTTCAGAAGAATTTTAGTTCAAATAATGAACACACTACTACAAACCTTGCTTTAATTGCTGCATTATAATCTCCAGACTTGAAATACCCTGGAGACCCAGATACATAAAATGTCTTTCAGAAACAAAGGTGTGGAATTCTTTAGACATGTGTTTTAAGTGGAAATGTATTTGAAACTCACTGAAAGACTTTTAGAGTCCTCTGGGTGTTTGATAACTTGAACTATTATTTAATGTATATCAAGTCTAATATATTAAAAGAGTGTAAAATGAGGAATGTATATAATTACAAATTGGAAGACGCATTGTCTTTAAGGAACTAAATAATATTAAACAGATGTCTTTTTTATTAGAAGCAAGGAAAAATCGAATCACTCTTACTTGCCAAAAATCATTCTATTATTATTCTGTTTTACGTGTGGTGATAAAAATAGAAAGTTTAAAATTTACTGTCTTCCTAGTGTAACATTTGTTCAGTTAATTATATGCTTGTGTTTCTGATGGAAATACCAGAAAAATTAAATTTTTATAACAAATCATTTAAGTCTTTAACAAAATATGTTTCTTTAGCACAAAATCTTGGGGGTAGTTCTCATCTTCCAACAGCCTTCCTATTAACCTAATAACGTCTCAGTTCAATGATCTATATTCGTTCACCTCATAGCTAAGCTAATGGCAAACATGTCTGCACCACTCTGCAAAATGTTGAATAATGTTGTCACATTTCAGTGTCAAGAATTCAATATTTAGTTTAGTTTTCTTGTTCTATTGAATCATGCTGAAGATAATTTCCGAGTCTCACATGAGGGCAGTCTGAGAGTAGCACATTTCCGCATTCCTCTTATTCCCCCTTAGTCACATAAAAATACATGCCATCTAAATTAACTACGTAGGTCAGGTTAAAAGAAAGAAGAGTGTGGACACACCATGTTGGTGAATGCATTCATTGGCCTGTGTGCATTATTTTTCTTTGATGTCCTAAATTAAAATCATTTTTTTTCCTGAGAAGTCTTTTGAAAGAGAACAAGCATTCTTCAAAGAAATTTCATGAGTTCTGCTGATCAAAGTGCCCATCAGCTAGAATAACATTTAACTGTGGGTGACCTGAAAATCCTCATAATGGACCTTAATCCGGTAAAAGGGACAAATAAAGCTAACAGCATGCACGAACATGGCGAGACAGCCCTCCTTTGCCAGTCAAGCAAACAGGGCCTCCGTGCTTTGGGGAAATAACACTGATCAGCTGCTGATGGGAAATCCGAGTAGGTAATGCTACCGACCTCCTTCTCTCCTGTGGAGGAGAGGTATAGATATGAAGACAAGACACCTAAATAAAGTAACAGAAGAAATAATATAATCAAGGCTTATGTAAATCTAACTATTATGTCACCATAGAAGAGCAACAAAAAATGGAAACATTCGGTTAGCTCTACCTCATAGGTGCAGAGCTGGAAGGCATGGAATAACGAGGCAGCCAAGGGTCAGTGTCTGTATTTCATGCACAGGGACTTGTTATTTATCTTTGGCAGTGAAAAAAAAACTAAAAATATAACGCAGCAAAAATACTTATGTCACAATTTAATTAAAAATTGATAACCAGCCCATTCCACTCTTCTTTCCATTGTAATATTTATAAAAGAATTCATGTTATACCTGGAATATATCATTTTCCTTCTTGTGTTTTTTATAAAAATAATTTCAAATTTAAAAGCATTTATTATAGAAAAATCACAGTTTTTCTTTAAATACTATACTAAATTTCAAGTGTGTGGCATGATTCTTTCCCCACAAGAGGATCTTGTATAAACCGAGATGATATTTAATGGTCTCTTTGAGAAAGCTACCAACATATCCATATGCTCATACTAAGTTGCTCAATCAAAAATCCACAAATGTATTTTATTGATAAACTTACGTAATTTCTGTATGAACAGTGTCATATGAGTGATATGAGGTTGTCTAAAAGTTAAAAGATTGTTGAAACAAACCTAGATGGAGGGCATTTCACAATGAATCAAACGACTTATGCAGTCTTACAGAGGCCACATGTCCCGGGGGAGTCCATTATTATATTTCACTGATGCGTTTGTCATGGTCATAAAGAAAAATCTATCTGATTATCATGTGGGTATTTATCATGGACAGACATGAATTAAAATTTTAACTGCACAACAAAATTATAGCTTAATAAAGTTATAAAAACAAAAATGCTTTCAGTACACGCTATGATGATGGTGAGATTCTAGATTTAATTAGATTTAGAAGGCTAGGGATTTTCAAATGTGCAGGATTATTTTTGCAGTAAGTATTAGTATTGTCTTATGTATTAGAATGCAAAGAAATACTACAGAGTGGGACTTGTTTTAAAAGAAGTGAAATACTATTTTTCATTTTCTTCCATTTACGGGATAGATTAGGTTTTGAAAATACAATTTGAGAATAGTAATTGATAGGGCAAAGATTTAAATGCCTATCACAAACAAACTACATTGCATATTTAAGAAAAAGAAAGTAAAACAACAGGGAAAAGGCATTCATTTGAGTCATTCTTCAGGGCAGTGTGACCTTCGCAAACATAGTTGATAGATCCAAGCCAAGGTGCCTTATTGTTATTCCTTACTGCATTTCCTCCTTCAGGAAAAGGGTCTGTTTTATATTTCAGGCTCACAGACTGGAGAAAGCATACTTGTGGTTAAAGTCCTAGCAGTGGGAAAAGGATGTGTTCTGTACATATTCAGGTTTAACAAATCAAAACCAGACATATGTTTGGTTTCAAAAGCCGGTTTTGTTATAGAGGATTTATCTAATATTGGATATACATAAGAGTTATTATACTGAGGTTTGGTTAAGAGTGAAGAAAAGCTAACAGATTACATTTTTCCCAAAATATTGATTTACATTCCATGGAAAACCTTTTATTCACTTTAAATTTTTTTATATTCACAGACACAGAAATATGTGCTTGGTATAAATATCCACATAGAACAAATGATGGATATGGGGTATTGAAAGAATGAATTTTCAAGATATTTTTAATTTTATTTAGTTATGAAACTCAGCTGTTGTTACACAGATATTTTTCTTGATTTGATTAAAACTCATAAAAGTTAGCTATAATGTCATCTCTATCTTTAGATCAAATTCACACAGATCTACAAATTTTATATTTTTGTCTTTGAAATAAGGCAAATCCTAGAATAATTTTCCTCTACGAATTACAAACATGGCTAACTCTACAGAAATGCCCTCCCTATATTCTCAAGAGAAACAATTGAGCTATAGGTTAAATCAAAAAATTACATCTGCTCTTTTTTTGGTATTCTCTTTCTTTTTTAGAAATGGTGTCATAAACGAATTAGACAAACCAACATTTCTAAAATATCTACTGTTTTCTTCTCATTTTGAATAAATTCTGCCATTTATGATCTATTTTTTCACATGAGAATAGCATGTAAGGATTCCGTATTTTCCTGTAGGAGTTACTGGGATCTGGCAAGGTGAAATTAGGTGAGCATAATATTTGCCTTGTTTTGATTCAGTGAAAAATATCATAATCACATTTTCCCTTTTGTAGACTACTTCCTGATATGGCAACTGCTTTGTCTTGTAGGTTTAACTGAAAATATAAATGAACATGAAACTTTGGCCTTTGATTCATTTTACCTTTCCTCTATAAGCAATCTGTCAGTACTTATTCTCTGTGTATAGTTACATATTCTCATTTGAACAGGTAATGGACTCAGTAGTCTTTCTGCAAAAATTTAAATCACTGAGGCTTTAATCTTGACAGACTCATCTAGTCATACATGGTTAAGGTTTAGACTTGATGGTAGAGTGCTCACTTAGCATACATGAAGACTATGACCCAAATCCCAGTAGTACCCACACTCAAAAAGTCATCCTACTTCCAATTAACCTTTCACTATAATTTGACAATGCTAATAAACATGATCTGAATTTGAGTGTAATATTAAACTTTTAGTCAACGAGACAAATTCTAATAATTTAAATTCTTTCAAAGTGACACAAAAGAGCACTGTAAGCAGTAATAACAGTTAAAGGAAAGCCTTACCTTATATGTGAGGATAATGTAGTAACAAATACATGCAGTAAGAAATCATGTAATTCAAATTACGTAAAATGAGAGAAAATTTGTTCTGAGTTTATGCTTCCATTTAAAAGCAGAGCTCTTGCTGGGTATGGTAGTTCACAGCTGTAGTCTCAGCATTCTGGAATTTGTGACCAAAGGATTATAAGACAGCAAGGCCGTTCAACAAAATACTAAGATACACATCTATTCTTGTCAATGATTTTATGGAAATAACTAGCAGTTAAAAGAAATGCAGAAAAGCTCTATGATATTTAGATTAAGGGTGAAGGTTTGTGTTTACTTCTTCTTCCAACTCTTGTACACCATCATGTTCAGATCTGTGCAGACCCTCATGGTGCACAGTCTGTGAGCTCATATTTGCCTTAAATACTCATTAGTGAATTGCATTTAGGCAAATAGGATGATATTTGAGTTAAAGACATTCTGCTATAGAAACTGAGCTCCGCCTTGTTCAGGCATTATCAGGGAAGCTTTCTCCTACAACATATGTGAACAAAACTGAGAGCCACAAGCTACCAATAGGCAGATAATGAGAAATGTTGGAACACTCAGTCCTAAACAGTATTTCTCAAGCAAATCCATCCCCTCATGACTCGGGCAACTCTGTGGAAAATAAGAAAAGAGTAAGAACCAGAGTGGATGGAGGGCATCAAGGAAGTAGGTACTTCTAGGCATGGCAGGGCTGTTGCACATATGAGCTTCAATGTCCCCAAAGGATATATTTTTAATATATAAACAAGCAAATATTTACAAGGGTTAGCACTCCTCATTATCTTTAGTTTCTTCTTTACAGGTATATTTGTGATCTAGTAAACATGTCCATAAACAAAAGTCACTGTAAAGCACATTCTTGCTGATGCAAAGTTACAGTCAAAGCTTAAAAATGATGGAATAAGGTAGAATTTTATGTACTTTTCTGAACATTTTGATAGTCTTCTTTAAATATCTGATTTTGTTTCTTTCTTTGTTCTTTCTATGAACTTTTATATAACATAGAAGTAGATTGAGACAGCGTTTCCCTGAATTCCAAAGTATGTGAATATTAAGATAAAATAATGTTGCATGTAAATGACTTTAAAAATCACTTGGTTTCATGTAATTGGAGATAAACATTCTGACTCAGGCAAAATACACTTCATTTTCAAAGAACAAAAGGTAATGAAATAATTTTCTTATGTCTTAATCAATCATAAATTCTTTTCTTTATAAAATAGTTCAATTCACTGGCATGCATGTCGAGTTATTTTATTACCTCTTATTTAGTTAACGTGATCATAACATGAATAAATGTAAACATACCTAAAAATATGTTGAATATCTTAGTTTTCCTGAAATCTATCTTGATCTTAAGAGGTTCAGCTTATGACAGGCCATCTGAGTTATTGAGAATGCGTGTATTTCCAGCATGGATTTGAATTTACTGAATAAAAATTTGAATTTTTCTTTCACAAATGCAGCCTTCAGTTAATGTCCCATAGTGTATAGGTTTTATTGTTTGATTATTGAATAATGTGTTTTGAACAATCCTACCTGACTACCCTCCTTCCCTTCATATTCCTCACATACTACCCTAAATTTTTCCTCCTGACCTTACATGTCCCTTTTGTCAACTCCCAGAGTCTACTTAGCACTCCCAGTATGCATGAGTATAGGGCCATGCACTGGAGCATGGGCTGCCTACCAGGAGCCATACTTGAAAAAAAAAATAACATTTGACTGTCCTAAATAGTTTCAGCTATTACTTTGACACAGTTCAGAATCATTTAATGGAGTCTCGATTGGACAATTTCCCAAATAAAATTGGTGTTTGATTATAAGTGTGAGATATTATTTGGTTGATGTTTGATACAGAAGAGTGCTATGTATGGGTAGCTAAATGTAAGCAAGAGAGTAAATCAGTAAGCAGTATTCCTCCATGGTTGCTACTCCTAGTTCTTGCCTTTAAGATTCTTTCTTGAGTGAGTTCCTGTTCTGACTTCCCACAATGATGTATTGTGGTCAATAGCTGCATGATGAAATAAACAATTTACATATCGATTGCTTTTGACTGTAGTATTAATCACAGCAAAATGGAAAGAAAATCAAACTCTTATTCCCTCTCCTGCAACAAATCTCAATTTCTAGTAGTTTCTCAGGTATGACTGGGACTTCATGAATGTCCCCTACATCTGTGCTGGAATTTTGGTTGGATTGACCATTTGCAAATTTTGTACGAGTGTCCACACTCAGTGTAAATTCATGTATGAAGCAATTCTGTCATGCATTGAAAACACTGTTTTTGTAGCATTCTCAGTCTCTTTTTAAAAAAAAACTAATTTATTTAAACTTTACATGTATATATATATATATATCCATTTGTAATTAGTGGTAATATATCATTACTAATTATCTAAATATCCATAAGTAATTATCTCTTAAGTATATGTTTAGATAGGTTTTTTTAAAAAAATTATTATTATTATTATTAAAAATTTCCACCTCCTGCCCCCTGCCAATTCCCTCTCCCTCCCCCACCCCCCTCCATTTCCAGACCAAAGAGTAGTCAGGGTTCTCGGCCCTGTGGGAAGACCAAGGTCCTCCCCCGCAAATCGAGAACTAGTAAGGTGAGCATCCACACACACTAGGCTCCCACACAGCCAGTACATGAA
>LOEQ01004301.1:47583-65690 GCA_001685075.1 Bramus lutescens
TACCCCATCCCAGCTTGCATTCAAGCACCTCCTCCCTTCCCTTCTTCAGGGCCATAGACCCCCCAGCTCAGCCTGTTTGGGCGCTGGGAATGGGTGGTGAGTTCAACCAGGCTGGAGTTCCTCTGTTTCAATAGCCTGCCAGCAGCAAGGTAGGCCTGCTGTCTGTTTTGTTTGTGAGGGCCCTGGCCAGAAAGGGGCCCTGATCTTGTACCAGAAGATCCATTGGAGAGGTCCGTGACCAGAAAGGGGCCCTGATTCTGTACTAGAAGATCCATCAGAGATCATTTGTCAGTCTCTTAAAAGCCTCCTCCCCCTCCATAATCATCACTGAGCTTTGGTTTTGGGGAAATACTATAAATGTCTTATTTAGAACTGTCTTATTCTCTGTAGTCTTACCAGTTTGTATGTTTACATTAATCACCATCTCTTATAAAACATAAGCTTATAGGGTGATGCAAGAGAACTACTGAGTTACTATGTGAGATTCAGATAAGTATTGAGAATGCAATTTCATTTATCACAATAACAGACCCTCAATGAGAACCTACTGTTCTGTATTGAAGACACCTGTGACCAAAACCATACACACTCCATTGCCTTAGTGAACAGTACCAGACATGAGTTTCATTTTCTGGAACAAGCTGTAAATCAAATTTGAAAAATATTTGTTATTCCCATGACAGTTATGTCACTATTGCACAAGTGGGCAAACTTTGCCAGTTTGGTCTTTATTATCCTTGGCAGGGTCCATAGATACGTAAAACAGATGATTGCTTTTCTTTCCCTGTAGTATTCATAGCATATTCCAGCACTACAGAAGCTAGTTAGTATGGATGAAGTTTCTATGTTAGTACCAGATTGATATCTCCAAAACCTTATGTTTCAGCTATGTGGTATCTTCATCAATAGGGTCTTAATCAAGTTCAGGAAGGTAATAAAGATCAATGTAAATAGCATGAATTATTTTGGGAGTTTATGAGATACCCTTGATCAATAGTTGAAAAGCCATAACTCATACTTGCCTCTATGATATTTGTTTATAGTCTGATAGTTTGATGACATCTCAGACATGCATTATAACTCCATATAGAAGAACTCTATGAGTTATTTTTTGTCCTCTGAATATTTTATAAAATTGCTGTTTCTTAAAGTTTGGATGTTGGTGTAAAATGTGAAGACACAGTATGAAGACACAGGTAGTGACAATTCATTTTGTACAAAAATTAAGATGGAGGCATGTGTAGCAATATTCAGAACTCTAGCACTAGCATGGTGCATATTGTAGCCATAACAAAGTAACTTATGGCAACAAGGCAAACATTACCTCACTTTTAATATTATGATGTCTTAAAAATATCAAATTTTTCCAAAATAGTGTGATAATAATTAGCATTCCAATAAACATAAGATTTAAAAGATATGGGTAAAGACACCTGGGAACTAACATAGAAAAAAATTTATTCAGTTGCAATGCAGGTTTTAATTAAGGCCATGATTGATAACAATTGCCGTCTTGCAATGTGACCTCTTAAAAGATCAGCAACTATTGAATCAACTGAGAAGGTGGTCTCTACTGTTTTCAAATAAAACCTCAAAAAGGATAAATCATATAAAGACTAAGTAATCAGGAGGATGGAATCTAGGAACACTTTGAAATCTGAATGCAGGAAAGAGTATTAAGAATGAAACAAACATTCTGAAAGAAGCTATGGGGAACATTTATTCAGGAAGCCATTGTTTCCATTTTGTTAGCTTAATCTTTTGCAGAAGTCTTAATTACCTAATCTCATTTAAATTCACAATGGAAATTCTGAGAAAAAAATGAGTTTCTGTGAGAGACACGATGTGAATCAAATAAGCCTACAGACAAGTAGAGGGTAAAAAGGAAATGAATTATTTAGGGCATGCGATAGAAACCTTCCTGAGACATAATAGTGAATGCTTTTATACTCATAAAGTCATTTATAGAAGTTCAATAACTGGAAGAAAAATCACACACACACACACAAAAAAAAAAACCCTAAAAGGAAGACCATGGTCACAGTATTTTTCACAATAATGATGAAGACAACAGGGCAGCTATATAATATCTTAATGTGATTTAAACAAAATAATCTTCAAAAATCAGAAAAAGCCAAGATCTGTACATTTCCCTTGTCTGAGTTCACTACTTAAAATTTAAAACAAAAACATCTTGAAAAAGAATGTTAATATCAAGAAGATCATGAAGGAAAACTATGCTGTTAAAGAGTAAAAGGTTTCAACTTTATAAACTTAAAACATGAATTACATCTTTTTTTAAAGTGACATTTTAGCATCTATCTTTAAGTATAGAAAATTCAGTTAGTTAGACATCACAACATATTCTCAAGAAACTGAGCAAGTGCAGCAGACTTAAATAACATTTGAGTAGGATTTATACTATAAAAAATGAGATTTCCTGTAGTGGGGAATGTTAAATCCGAGAATAAGGGATAGAAGGAAGCTGTACTTTCCTTTGAAGGGGTAGAGAATTAAGGTACCTCCCCATCTGTCAGGAAAGTTTAAGGCAGGGTGAATGGATTAGGTGACCTTTCAAAATTACTTCCATCCCAGAATTTATGATGTCAATATAAACCAGCGGGCCTTGATGGAATCCTGGGAAGAAAACACTAACTCTTATGCCTGATTGTGCTATTTGTTGAATACAGACATAGCCCGGTGCCTTGTTTGAAGCAGTTGTGCCTAATATCATAAGCTTTGAAATAAGGTAGCTTGGATAACAATTATTTGTATCACTGGATTGTTCAGAAAATTAAAGGAGGTAACATATTCCGAATACCCTCCCTGAACTATGTGCACAACATTAACACTCAATAAACCTTATTCTTCAGCTGCACAAACTCTTGTAGAGATTGAACATGTGGACAACACTGACTGGAATTAGTGGATTATGAAAAATAAAAATAAAACACTTGTTTCAATTAGGATTGGGCACCCCACAATTACTTATTCTCTAGGGCCAGCTGTAAATTTCTAAATCTCTTTATTTTTGCAAAATAAGCTTCTAAGATAGGATTAAGACTGCATGTATCCGTGGCTATGAAGATAAGTATTTAGAATGCAGTTAGAAACTGTTTTGACTTAGGAAAATGGCACTGAGTGGTTCTATTGTAGGATCTATGACTTCTTCGGCCATTGGTAGTTTGGCTAGCTTTATGCCAGCAGCTGAGAATTTTCACCTTTGGAGTGGGCCTTAATGCCAACTAGAGAGCTGCTGTTTACCTCCCAGATAAAGGTATCATTACTGCACTACTGGAGGTATCTTGCCTGACCAGTGTTGTTTTCTTGTTTGTAGGCTTTACCAGTGGCTAGGACTACTAACTATGGCTTTGTTTCTCCCTCTCTAGCTTGCATAGCTTATTCTGATACTAGGAGAGCAAATCATGACAATAGAGGTTTCAGGCTAATACTAGCTTGGTTTCATTAAATACTGTGTGTGACCCTTGTGTGGTCTTTAGAAATTACGTCTCATACTCAAGTTCTGGGCAGTCACCAAAGACAATGGCAACCACCTTAATGGGAAGACTTTTTGAGCTCCTGAGCAATAGCTCAAAGGCTTTTTCCTGATATCAGGGTCTAGAGTTCTTGGTAGACAGTTACTGGCTATTGAGGTAGCATTATAACTCCATGTGTTGCAACCCTACAGTACTGACAGCCAAGAGATACAGAGAACATCAGTAAGTTAACCTGTAAAAAGAATAAGACTCTGTGTGTGGGTGTGTGTGGGGGGGTGATGCCTCAAGTGATAGTGAGCGATATGTGTGTGTATATATATATATATATGTGTGTGTGTATATATACATATATATGTATGTGTTGTGTGTAATATATTGTATATATATGTATATATAAACTTTATTCTTCAGCTACACAAAACATTGCAGTGCTTGAAAATACTATACACATTGAACCTATGCCCACATACACATGGGCAACACTAACTGGAATTAGTGGGTTCTGAGAAAAAAAAAACACTTGTTTTAGTAGTATTGGGTACTCACAATAACTTATTCTCTACTTTATGCCCAGCTGTAAATTTTTAAAGTATTGCTGCAAAATAAGGTTTTAAGACAGGGTTAAAATGATACTTATCTGTGGATATAAGGATAATTATTTAGACTGCAGTTGGAAACTTTTTATTTAACAATGCACATACATATATAATAGAGTACATGTTATAAATACATACGTATGTAAACATTAAAATCATTGATTTTTATACTATGCAAGGCTAAATATTCAGTCATTTAATTTAATGTCAAACAAGCATACCACCTTATGAATACATTAGCTTTTATCATTACTGACTGCAAATAAAATGATCTTTTTTGGAGGGGATAGCCTGTCCTGTAACTAGCTCTTGTAGACCAGACTGAAATGATCTTTAAACCAAATACCTGCTTTAAAGTAAATTTATTTATGGTTTCCTATGGGTAAAACAAAACAAAACAAAGATATAGTTAATTATTCAAGACAAAGACAACTCAATTACTCCTTTAACATCCCCCTTCTTTATCCTTCGATAGTCTGATCTTCATTACATATTCACATTTAAACCTAGTACAGGAAAGGGAGCCATATCACTACAACCAAGTAATATTAAGGACGTGAAAAAATAAAACAAACAAATAAAAAACCTGCCTGTCCCTTTGAAAAGTTTCACCTACAAGGAAAATAAATCTAAACATGAAACATTAAACATGAAACATCTACTGTACATATCTGTCACTATCCCTTGAGGCATCACACACACACACACACACACACACACACACACACACAGAGAGAGAGTTTTATTTATTCTTTTTACAGGTTAACTTACTGATGTTCACTGTACCTCTTGACTGTCAGTACTTGCATTTGGGATGGGAAGGTAGTTATTTCTTTCTATACCTAAAGAAATGTGTGAATGTTATTTCTCCTTTCCCTCAGGTTATGAATGGAAAAAGGTATATTTTATATGAACAATTTTCGAAAAACCTCTGCCATAAAAACAGAAAGAAGACAAATGAGAAGAATTACATTCAAATGATTGAGAATTGCTTAAGAAAATTAATTATTCAGGTTGCCTTTGCCAAAGTCTTCTGCTTTTCTTTTCTTCTATGCTCTGACAGTGCTGAAGCATGCATAGGAAGCCCCATACGGAAGTTCTGTTGAACTTGTCTTTATTGGGCTTCATGGTCTAAGTTGATGAGGATGAATGATGAGAACTCTTCCTCAAGAGGGTTCCAATCTCATAGATAGTTGTGAGCGAGTCTTAGTTGGCACAAATGGGTCAGTGGTGATGGTCCTTGACTCAAGCTCATGGTCAAACTTGGAAAGATTCAAAGTCTCTAATTGCTTAATTAATTACAGTGCAATAGACCCTCTTTGGTATCATTTACGTCTGTGCAAATCCCCTAGAAGCTCCAGTTTAAGCTTTTGTGGCTAGCTTCTGCCTCCTGTTAGGGGCTTCTGGAGACTTTAGGACCTGGGACTTAATGGAAGTTGTAGATGAACCTTGAAAGTTGTAGTTTTAACCCCTATTCCCAGGGACTCTGGTTCTTCTCCTGCCATGATATTAGGAGCCACTACCACAAACTCTCACTAATTTGTCCTCTGCTTTGTCTTCTCAGCCTTAAGGATCAAAAAAATCCTTTAATCATTATTCCGACTCCTCAGAACTATATGATGAGACTTTAAATGAGGACTTTTTTGAAGATTCTTGGCTTGCGTTATTCTTATCTTATGTTTTGCTCACTTATCTGAAACCTATAAGATTATAGGGAAACCATTTATATTCCCAACAATTGTCAATGCAGAGACATACATACTGTGGATGCATATATGAAACATACTAGATTACTTCTGATTCATGTATATTACTTTATGTTTTAAAAATCTCTATTCTAGATTATATCCCATTTTCCATAAATTCTACTTATAATAATGTTTTCACAAATCTGAAGTAATCAAAATGATAGAGTATATATACTTTGCTGTTTACATTCAAATTGAGTTAACTAAAACTCATGACTTCTGATTGTGTTCCTTTTGGTCTCAGATATCTGAAGGTTAAAAATTATTCTGAAGAAACAGACATGCATCATCCATGCAGAATAAATAGGCATGCCTACGCTTCTGTTTTCTGGGGCTGGCATGCTCTGTTAACCAACCAGAATTCCTTCTGTTACGCACTCATACACTGTTTTGGACACCACTGAATTCAAAATCTGCCTTTCTCCACCCCTCATGAGTCTCTAAATGTTCGAAAGCTAGCGAGATTGAGAAGAAAAATATTTCAGCATACCCTCTTTTTTTCAGTCCATGTTGTCAGGTGTCATAAAATTGCCTAAACCACACATGGAAATTGATTCATGTAAATACTCCTCTGTTTTATGCAGATATGACCATAGGACAGTAAAAGCAAACCATACATATTTCATCTTACAGTGTGCTGACTCAGGAAAAGGGATTTTATATTTCCATATTTTTTGAATCTCATTGTTTAGTCCCTAGCAAAAGTAAATTTATATTGAGAAATGTTGAAATCGTAAAATAATGAAGGAAGTCTTTAAAATAATATTAGGGAATTTTAGTACAACATGTATTTAATTGAGATAGATATAAATTACACCAGTTTCCACTTTCTTTCTTCTAGCCCCTTCCAGCTGCTCTGCAAAATCCATCCTTCAGCCCTCCATTCTCAAGCTCAATTCTTTCTCAAGCCTCAGTTCTTTGATTATTATTGTTACATATATGTATGTATGTATACACAGATACACAAACACATGAAACCTGCAGAGTCCAATTTTGTTCACGGCATGAATATGGTTTCAGGGCTAGGCACTAATACCATTCTTTTAATGGAACAAATGCGAATGCCATATATTTATCTATCAATATTTCTTTAAATATTGGCATATCAATTTCAAGAATAATTTCAGATAATCAGAGAAAATGACAGCCAGTTTGGAATACAATGCCCACAGGAGGTATTGTTAAGGCTTCAAATATTGTACAGGGCAAAATTGTGACGCAAAAGAGAAACTGTAAAAAGCATACATTAGTATAATTAGGAAGGACTTCCTGGAAACAAGCATGTTCATTTCTAGCACATCCTTAGGATGTATTTGAAGAAATACTATAGTTTCACAGCTTATTTGAAAAACTGAGTACCTTGGGGAGAGCAATGCTTTCTTTTCCATGAGCATTATTATTTTTGATTCTCTGAAGTAACTGCTAGGTTTACATCTCATTTGCTGATTCTCACAGAACCATTAGGGCTGAAGGCCTTACAGAAGCACCTCTGTTTCACAATACTTATTAAAGCAACCCCGTATCTTTATGTAGTGTAACTTCCAATTAGTTTTTTAAGGTCAGCCTAACACATTGCAATCAAGAGTGATGTTGCCAACCATACCAGCTTCTAAATAATATCTGGCCAATTTCAAATTTTGTAGTAGGATATAAAATCTAGTTGTTGTCTCAGATATCTCTGAAAATGTGCCTTGACATATTTTACTGCAAACAGGATTAGTAACTCTAAACTGTATACTGTATCATATTATTTCTCAAAAATATTCATATTATTTAAATAGCAATTCAGTCACATTCATTATATATGTATATATATATGTGTGTGTGTGNTAAGATTTCTTGGGAAATCCACTGAACCCTAATGTGCACCCAAACTTTGCTCTTTCTGAGGGCTCATTCAGTCCTCCTTCTGGCCTATCCTCACTGATGAGGCTAGCTATCCACAGATACCTAGAAACACTTTGTATCTGGCACTTCTAGTGAACAGAATAGTCCGAGACTCAGGTTGATTTACGTTATCTTTTCTGTGCTCCATTATGATGTCTCCTTTCCCTTCTTCAGGCCAGCAACAACTTTCCTGAGGTGCCCCTCCTCCTACCGCACCTCCATTATTTGGGAATTCTAACACTTGGTGTAGAGTCAGGGTCCTCTGAGTCCTTTCCATCTTGTCTCTCCTGATTAGTCATTGTCTTCCTGCAACCTACTTAGAAGAAGTCCTTCTCCCACAACACCTTTAATTCCCTGAGAATTCTGTCTCTTGAGTAGGTCAAGAACCCTTTACCTTGTCCTTGAATCCCCTCTCAGTTTGTTCTCCTAAGCCTTCTTTATACATCCCCGCCAGTCACTGATTGCAGAAACACTCTCTAGAAGAACCCATAGCCACTGAGCTTTCCAAAGGTCCGCAGAAGCATATAGCAACCCAGGTACAGAGTATCAACACAACAAAGATCAGAGCAGATATAAACACTTAGAATCATCTCAATAGCCATAACTCCAGAAGCCAGGACACAGCACAAACACAAAGGAGAAGTGCATTCTAGCTGAAGCACTGAAGAGTGACTTCAAAATGGGCGCCATGAATATGCTCAACAGACCAACAAACTTACAGACGATGAGAATGAAGAACCAAAAATAAGTAAAACACAGAGGGTTGGAACAGTGAAAATATTTCAGCACATGGGAGTAGAACTCAAAAAAATAGAATAACTGCAGGGAAGGGAACAGAGAAAAATGTAGAGCTCAATAAAAAGTAGAATAACTATCAAAACACTGAGGCAAACCTTAAAATAAAAATTAGCAATTAAAACACAAAACTCTGAAGCAAACCATTGAAGAAACAATCCCAGGCATTGAAAACAAGGTAGAAGGAATGAACACCTCAATCAAAGTAAATGTTAAATCTAAAAAATATTGAAGAACAAAAAATATCCAGAACACTGGGATACTATGACATGGCCAAATATAAAGTAAAAGAAGAAAGAGAAGAAACCTATGTCAAAGGAATAGAAAATATTTTCAATAAAAATCACAGAAATCTTTATCAACTTAAAGAACAAGTCCAGAAAAAAAATAAAAGAATCATAGGGAATATCAAATTCAAAGGACCAGAACAGAAATTCAACATTAAACATAAAAAAAAATCATAACACTAAACCTAAGGAAACAAGGCCAAGTAACATTAAAAGGGAAACTCATTAGAATAATACCTTCTTTCTCAGGGAGATTAGAAGAGTCAGAAGTTCCTAGAAAGACTTTCTACAAAGACAAAGAGTCCCAGGATACCAGCACAGACTATAATACCCAAAAAACTACCAAGAATAGATGGAGAAAGGTAAATTTTGTTGATTAAAAACAAAATAAGGCAGTATCTAGCTACCAATCTAACTACAGTAGTCACTAGAAAAAATTCAACCCAAGGTTAACGAAACCTGACAAAATGTGAGGAATAAATAATTCAGATCATCAAATCAAAAGAGGGAGAATAAAACACACCACAACAGCAAAATAAAAGGGATCAACAAACGCTGCTCATTGATAAATTTCAATGTCAATTGTCTCAATTTCCCAAAAAAAAACCATAGAATGACAGATTAGATTTGAAAACAACATCTATTCTTATGTTGTGTCCAAGAACACCTTAACAACATATTTTAATATCAGCGGTAGTAAGTTACCATCTCTGAGTGAAAGATAAACAAAATAATTTTTTTAATGGGATAAAGAAGAAAAATGTATAGCCATTTTAACAACTGATCATATAGACCTAAAACCTAAAATATTCAGAAAAATTAGGAAAATATCCTACATAATCATAAAAAATCAACTAAGAGGATATTGCAATTCTATATATTTATTCATCAAACACAAGATATCAAGGTTCAGAAAAAAACTACTACTGCTAAAATCATATATTGACTCCCACAAAATGATAGTGGGTGACTTTAATACCTGACTCTCAACAATAGAGAGGTCATTCAAACAAACAAATAAAAATAAATAAAAAGAAAAAATTTAAAAAATCTACAGATAGATAGCATCATTTTTCAAGATATTTACAGAACATTTCACCTAAACCCAAAGAATATAATTTTTTTCATAGACTATGTAATTGAAAGCAAAGCAATCTCAACAGATACAAGAATTTGAAATAACACCTTTCATCCTACCCAAATACCACAGATTAAAGCAGGGTATGAGCTATTGTGTTCTGAATAAAAATAGCTATCACAGGTTCATAAATTTGAATGATTGTTCAAAAGGGAGTGACACTATTTGAAAGGATCAGGAAGTATGTCCTTGTCAAAGGAAATGTGTCATTGTGAGTGGGCTTTGAAGTTTCAAAAGGCCAAGTTAGGAACAAGGGCTCTTTACCTCTTGCCCATGGATCTGGATGCTGAACTACCACCTACTTTTCCAGCACATTTCTGCCCATGTGATGTCATACTTTCTATCATAATGATAATGAAATAAACCTCTGACACTATAATCATTCACCAAATAAATGATTTCTTTTAAAAGAGTTGTACTGATCATGGTGTCTCTTCACAGCAATAGAACACTGTCTAAGATATCAAAAACAGCAAATATAACAGAAAGTATTAAAATCATACAAACAGCAAAACAGACTAATAAATGAAAAGTATGTCAAGACAGAAATTAAGAAGGTAATTGTTAAAATTTTGCAATTGAATAAAAATGATATTAGCATATCCCAAACTTATGGGACACAATGAAGGCAGTTCTTAGAGAAAGTTCGTAGCACTAAGTTACTACCAGGAAAAAAAAAAAGAATAAGGATATCTGTTGGCAACTAAAGGAGATCTGTTGGCATTTAATAGCACACCCAAAAAATTCAGAACTGAAAGAATAAATAACAACCAAAAAGAATAGATGACAAGAGATAATCAACTTGGGGATGAATTCAATTCAATAGATTCAAAAATATGAAACGAATCACTGAAATGATAAGTTGTTTCTTTGAGAAAATCAATAAGGTGGATAAACCCTTACCAAAATTAACTAAAAACAGACAGAGGGAATCTAAATTAATAAAACCGCAATCAAAATGAGGGATTCATAGCACACACTAAGAGAATACAAAGAATATTAAGAGTATACTTAAAAATATATAATCACCAAACTGGAAAAACATAAAAGGAATGGATAATTTTTTGATATATAAAACTATCAAACTTTAGTCAATATCACATAAACAATTTAAGCAGAACCATAACTCCTAAAGAAATAGAAGCAATAAGTAAAAGTTTCCCTATCAGAAAAACCCAAGGCAAGATGGATTCAGTGAAGAACTCTACCCGACTTTCAAACAAAGATTATCACTATTATACTTCAATATTTTTTGTAAAATAGAAAACAAAGGGATCTTGCCTTTTTATGAATACAAATCTATCCTGATACCCAAGTCACACAAGAACTTAAATAATTGCAGACCAATTTCTCTTATGAAGAGAGATAAATTCTTCATAAAATACTTACTTGCAGAACAAATTCAAAGACACATTAAAATTTATTTACCATGGACAAGTAGGCTTCATCTATTAATGAAGGGATGCTTTACATATGAAAATTAATAAAAAATACTCTACCACATAAACAGGCTGAAAGAGAAAAAAATGACATGACTATATCAATAATGTATAAATGTCCTTTGAAAAAATTCCAGCATCCACTAGTATTAAAAGTACTGGAGATAATGGGGATAAATGGGACATATTTCAGCATAATAAAAGCGATTTACAGCAAGTCCACAGTCAATATCAGTTGAAGCAGATGGAAAATCAAAAAATGTCTACTAAAATTACGAACAACAATCCTGAATAATAAAAGAATTTGCAGAAGTATTGCCAAACCTAATCTTAAATTTTACTACAGTGCTATGGTAATAAAAACAAAGTGGTATTGGCATAAATCATGTACAATGATCAATGGAATCAAATCAAAGACATAGTAGACATAAGTCCAAACACCTAAGGACATCTGATTCTTGACACAGAAACAGAAATACAGACTAAAAAGATAAAGTATCTTCAATAAAGGGGGCTGGTCAGACATGATGGTGCTACGTAGAAGAATGCAAACAGATTAATATTTATTACCTGCACATAACTCAAATCCATATGGATCAATAGTTTAAATATAAAAGCAGACACCTTGAACATGACTGAGGATAAAGTGAACTCATTTAACTTACTGACATAGAAAAAGATTTTCTGAACAGGACTATGCTAGAGCAGACATTAACAACAACAATTATTAAATATGAGCACAGAAAACTGAAAATATTCTGTATGGTGGACGATACCAGTGTTCAGACAAATTAGCAGCCTACAAAATGAAAAAAAAAATACCAACTATGCATCTGATAAAGGGCTAATATGTAAATATGTAAAGAATAAAAGTAATGCTTATCTAGAAAACAACTCAATCAAAAATGGAGTAGAGGAATAATCAGATTTTTCAAAAGTGGAAACTCAAATACCAAAGAAACACTTAAAGGAATGATCAGCATTCTTAAGATCATGGAATGGAAAACAAAACTTCTCTAAGATTTCAACTTTCACCAGTCACAATGGTCAAGCTCTATAAACCAGTCGATAGTTCATGCTGGTCAGAATATGGAGAAAGGAGAACACTTGTCCATTGCTGGTCAGAGGGCAAACTTGTACATCTGCAAGAGCAGTTTGTCAGTGTCAGGAAACTGGTAATAGACCTTCCTCAAGATCCAGTTATTCCACTCTTAATCATATTCCCCCAAGGATCTCACATCCTGTTACAGAGATACTTCTCAACAATGTTCGTTGCTGATCTATTGATAATAAACCATAATGGAAACAACCTAGATGTCCTTCAAGAAAAAAAAATGTGGTCCACTGATAACAATGAAATTGTATTCTGCAGTTAAAAAATAAAGAGCACATCATGAATTTGCAGGTAAGTGGATGGAATTAGAAAGAATATTGTGAGTGAAGCAGTCCAAATCTACTCAAAAAGAAAAATATGCTATGTGTCCTCTTATTTGTCTGTGTTAGGTCTGTAGCAATTTATAGGCATGCCACTATCCAAATAATTATATATTCTAGGTGGGACTTGGGTCAGGGCGATCTCCCAAGGAAGAGCAAATAATATATATAGTTACAGAGCGATGGGGGAGCATGGGGAGGGAGGCTTAAATACAGATGGGAAAATAAGTGGTGGGGTAAGGCAAGGAATGCAAAATAGACAATTAACACTAAGGACATTTGCAGGGTTATATGAAAACCTACTAGAGTAGAAGCTTCCTAGTGTATATATACATGCATTGATTTTTTAAAATTTTTTTAAGTACCTATAGATTCAGCATAAATAGCAATAAATAGCAAAACCACCCTTACCCCCCCCCCAAATGCTTAGATTTAA
Organism: Bramus lutescens; assembly: GCA_001685075.1. NCBI lineage: Eukaryota > Metazoa > Chordata > Mammalia > Rodentia > Cricetidae > Bramus > Bramus lutescens. Next base: position 60,841 of record LOEQ01004301.1, read on the forward strand.
ACAGCAGGAATTTTCTCTTGAAAACTGTGTAAAAGATTCAGTGATTCAGATGTATTAGGAAAATATTTATCAAAATTCCAATCTCGCAACAAGAACAACAACAAAAAATAAGTAAAACATTAATCATGATGCATTCTGAGAGATGAAGAGTATATAGAATCAGACTGTAGGGGAAGTATTGACCTAACACAGTTAGGACTGAGAAGTCCACAATGCTGGTCTATGAGTCCTCAACTGATATCCAATACCTTCAAGTTCCTGTCACCCTGCATAAACACTCATTTGAATTTTTTCAACTATATCATAAAACTAGTCATCAAACATCTTGTAACCTATATGAGTAACAACATAGGAAGAGGGGAGAATACAAAGGGAATTTGGCTTTTTTTCTGTAGAGTATAAGCAATCATATTTGATGCAAGTGTTAACAGAACTATACAATGTTCAATGAGTATTCATTTATAATAATGCGCTTCTAGATTTTACAAAGCCAAAGAAAAATCCAAATGTTTCACAATAAATGTACCTAATTTAAAATGGAGTGTTTATATACCTGATACATTTGAGTATATGTATCTGTGTATGTACATGAGAACACAATTGGGATCTACTAGTTAAAGGAAATATGAGATATGCATATAAGACAGTAAATAGTCAAACACATGTGAGTGGAATCTGGTAGCACTCCCTTCAGTACCCATCTGATTATATAACACAGACGCTGCCAGGTTAATGATCTGAAAAGATTTTGAGTACAATTAGAAGCTCCTGCTTACTGTCAATGTATACATGCTACACCCTTAGAATTGAGTATCATGCTGGTGTTGTTTTGAAGTTTGCAGTTGTCGTATCTGAGTAGGACTGTTGCTTCCTTCCTTCCTCTGGAAGCTCGCAAGGCACCTTCAGGAATGACGAAAGGTACCCCACAGGGAAGAATGCTTTAGGTTACTTCTAGAAAAAGAGACTCTGGTCATATTCTTTCTTTGCCTTTCATAATCACTATTATCTATTAATTTGTGTCACATGTTAGAAAAATTCTACTGTTAATTTTATCACTATAATTTTTAGTTCTCAATTTTCTCTTTAGTTTACAATATTCTGAAAAATTCTTAATCCTGGAACTAGCTCTTGTAGACCAGGCTGGCCTCGAACTCACAAAACCCTGTATCAAAAAAACAAAACAAAACAAAAAATACTAATTTGTCCCTTAAAATAAATATCTTTATGGTGACTTCAATTTTTTGAAAAGTTCTCAGTAATTATTGCTATAATATTCTAAAGGGAATAAAAAATATTTCTGTTTTTCACTTATTTTAGCAAATTGTGAACTTATTAACTTCAAAAGTCTTCTGACACAGAAAAATTTGTAATGAAAAATTACAGAAGTCAAAATGTACTCTAATTTTATTTTCTCTGCAATTTACAAAGTAGCTTTCCATTATTAAAGACACATTACTTCCATAAAATATCAAAAATTATTGTTTTTCTTTTATTTTTTAATAAATCTAATAACTCAAAATGAGACAACGAAGGCAAAAGTGTAATAGTTAAAAATCTGTTTAACTGAATTTTAAGTCATCTATAAAGCAAACAAAAAAATTTAATAAAAATGTCTTTCCCTTCTTGAAGTCACCATAAAGATATTTATTTTAAGGGACAAATTAGTATTTTTTGTTTTGTTTTGTTTTTTTTGATACAGGGTTTGTCTTTGTAACAACCATAGCTATCCTGGAACTAGCTCTTGTAGACCAGGCTGGCCTCGAACTCACAAAGATCCATCTGCCTCTGCCTTCTGAATCCTGGATTAAAGCCATATGACACCACTGCCCAGGTACAAATTAGCATTTTTTTCATTTCTGTTTAAAATACTTTTTCTATTTTTTGTTTAAAAAGATTTTTTTCATGCAACATATATTAGAATTACAGTTTCACCTCCCCAACACCCTCAAGATCCCCCACCTCCCTTCTCATCTAAATCCACACTTTTTCCCCTCTCTCTGATTAGAATATCTAAAAATAATAATCAAGTGAAATAAATAAAATGAGATAAAACAAAACAAAACAAAAAACCTAACTGTAATGATACATATAGACGCAGAGATTAAGTCACTTGTACATATAGGAATCCCATTTTAAAAAAAAGTCATAATATACATGGCAAAAGAACTGTAAGGTTAAAAAACCAAAAAAAAAAATTCATGATATAGCACGTTGGGTTCTTTGGTTTGTCCACCAAATTTCATGCATGAGGCCTTCCCCTAATAGTGGTTTGTATCCCTAATGAGACTTTGCTAGAGAAAACTCATGTTCATTTGAAGTGGTTATTAATTGAAGACAGCTTCTGGCTCAGAGATGAAAGCTTGTGTCCACTTCTCTCAGTGCTCACGACCACATCTGGACCAGACCTGTGCAGGTCCTGTGAATGCTGCCACAGTTTCTGTGAGTTTCTATGTGTATCAGTCCTGTTGTGTTGGTTGTGTGTGTGTGTGTGTGTGTCTTCCATCTCCACTGGCTCTTAGAATCTCTGTGCCTCCACTTCTGCAGAATTCTTTGAGTCTGTCGAAAGGTGGTTAATGAAGATATATTCCATTTAGAACTGAGTATTCCTAGGTGTCTCACTCTCTGCACATTGTCCATCTGTAGGTTATGTTGTGTTGGTTGTGTGTGTGTGTGTGTGTCTTCCATCTCCACTGGCTCTTAGAATCTCTGTGCCTCCACTTCTGCAGAATTCTTTGAGTCTGTCGAAAGGTGGTTAATGAAGATATATTCCATTTAGAACTGAGTATTCCTAGGTGTCTCACTCTCTGCACATTGTCCATCTGTAGGTCTCTGTGTTTGTTCTCATTAAGTGCAGGAGGGAGCTTCTCTGCTGATGGCTGAGCAAGATACTGATCTATGAGTACAGAAGAATGTCATACAGAATCACTTCATTGCTACACTCCTGTAGCAGAACAGTAGTGCTTGGTTTTCCCATAGATTCTTGTCCTGTCTGCTCTCAGGTTCTTGGCCAGGATATCAATGTATGACAAGAGTTCCATCTCATGGAATGGGGCTTAAACCTAATCAGAGAACAACTGGTTACTCCCAAAAGCTTCGTCTTACTATTGCAATGGCACATCTTGCAATAGGTCATTATAGATCACAGACTTTGTAACTGGTTAGTATTTACCTTTCTCTTCTGGCGCCATGCAGTGTATGTTCCAGTACCTTGAACAGGATTCAGTAGTTATGAAGGCTCTATGTTGGCACTGGATTGAGCTCTCCATGTTCAATGAGTTGTATAGGTATTGCCTTCAGAAATAAAACCTTGCCATCCATTTGAGGAGAGCAAGCAAGAGCCCACACAATAACTTGGTTTGTTTGGAGGCTTTTCAGAGTCCCTTTGTTCAACAACTCAATGTGATTTAACCTCTTCACTGTACAGGAAACCACTTGCCATCATGAAAGGTATCCAGTTGGGGTTCTGTTTCCACCATTATTTGGAAAATTCATTTAGATTTCTTTCATATATATAATTCTGCTGTATGACGTTGCCATCCAATCCTAAATGGCCATTAGTTTTGAGAGGAGAGGTCAAGGAACTGAAAGTACGTACATTGTTTGCTTCACACCTAATTCTGCAGATCTCTGAATCTGTTCATGGCCAGGAGCTCATTTGTAGCTACCAAGAGTCAGTATTTCGCCTTTAAAATGCCTCTCCAGTGTAAGCGAATTGTTATTTATTTGCAATCTTTTTTTCTCTCTAAAACATCTGACTTTGAGTGACTGCAAACTTATTCAGTCCCTGGACTTGAATGGCAGTGAATGCTTCAGATACTCTTTTCATATGCCAGGCCTCTTCAGGAAGGAAGGCTAGCTTCTCTGCTGATTCCAATAAACACGTTTTCTATGCAGATGCCATTTTCAGTCACTGAAATGCATGACAAGTGCTGAATAAATAGCACCTAAAGATAAAATGTGTGCATTTGTTCAATGTATACAACATTCTTCAGCCTCTAATACTGTTATGGTTCTTGAACATGTTTATATACAAACGAAGCATACTCAGTCAATCTCAGAAAACTGTTTATTCAACCTCAAAAGCTTGACTGCAACCAGTAAAAGAAAGGTAATTTATAATAAATAGTGAATCTCCATTCTGACACTTCTATTCATCCCATCGTATTAGACTTTCCTTTTTCATTTTACTCCTTTAAAGTGGAGTTATATAAAGGTATGCACATTTTAAAACTCTCCACAGACAATGGCTTTAAAATAGCCATAGTTCAACAAGCAGCAAGAGAGTTTTAAAATGTTTCCCATAGTTTAGGGAAGTTAGCCAGGAGGTGATTAACATTTAATGTGACAGATTCGTATCCGTTTACTATGAAATAGTGTTTCAAATAGAGGTTTTGTTTCAGGTCACTTTGTTAAAAAAATTCCAATATTGTAACAGAAAGTAAAAACTGTAATGGAGATTAATATATGTCACTTTCTGAAAACTTTGTGCATTTTTTATTGAACACTTGGCATTGTGGATATCAAGAGGTTTTTCATCAGATTTGTTTAAAGTAGCATTGCTGTTTCCAACGAAACTGAACAGAGATGTATTAGTCTGAACACTACTGTCTGTATATAGTGTATATAGTCTTTGTACTTATTGTATATAGTTTTCTTATATTAGTTATAGCCTTCTTTTTTTATTTTAGAACAAAAGGAGAAATGTAGTGGCATTCCAAATTTATTTTAGTACATAAAGACTGCCTGAAGATCCAGAGTAAAACAGTCTCACTGGTCAACCTCACAGACCTGGTTATGGGAACACATGCCTTTATTCCCAGTAGCCACAATGACACACACTTTTAAATCTA
>LOEQ01004301.1:70341-84402 GCA_001685075.1 Bramus lutescens
GGATGCTCACCTTCCTAGACCTGGATGGAGTGGGGAGGGCCTTGGACTTCCCACTGGGCAGGGAACTCTGACTGCTGTTTGGACTGGAGAGGGAGGGGAAGTGGGAATGGGGGAGGGGGGAGGGGAGGAAAATGGGAGGATGGGAGGAGGTGGAAATTTTTAGAAAATAAATAAATAATTAAATAAGTAAATAAACAGCCTGTTCACAGGATAGTTCTATTCATTACCACTAACAAATAATGTTAATTGCCCTAACAATAATTTATTTATTTATCTTGAAACAGTATCTAGATGTAGAACTGGTTGGCTTCCAACTCCCTAGGCAGCCAAGAGTGACTTTGAACTCTGTCCTTCCATCATCTCCCAATTGCTGGAATTACAAATATTCATCATCTGGCATTCTTCCATTAATCTTTAAAACAATCTCAAACAATGACATATTTCTTACAAGAATATTTGTTTCTAAGGTAAGTTCTGGTGCATGAAGATAAATAGCGATGTACCAATGTGCCTAGTAGGAGAAAAACCCTTAAGGATTTGAATAGCATAAATTCATTAGTATTCCAACAATAACTAACTGCCAAATTTTTGTACACCTCCCTTACAGAGGATCCTGGTTTGGCTCCCAGCACCCATGTCAAACAGCTACATCTCCATCACATTGGACTCCAATTTGTCAGCCTTCTACAGACACATAGACCCCCGAAACACATGCACTCATAATTAAAATAAAATTTAAAAATCTTTAAACCATGAGTTTTATATCTTTTTTATTTTTTTAATATTCTAAAAGTAAAGCTTGGAAGCCAGAACTGAGTTGGCACAAAAGGCTTCAGTCTTTCCCTGCTCTAGTAGCATTTTAGAGCAGAGGGTAGAATCCTCGTTACCAGAATCGCATAGTTTTCTATTTCAATTTTTAATTTGTACCTTTCCAGAACATAATGTTTTAGAATCTCTTTGTTGGATAACAGCAGCAAAGTAATCTATTACAAGAATTGTGACTTAAAAAATGTAATTGAGCATACAGCTCACTCGTAGCAGACCTCCTTAGCATTCATAAGGCCGTGGATTTAGTCTTCTGAGCAGAAAGTAAAAACCAGATTTAAACATACAGTAACTTTTTTTCTCTGTAAAAAAAACTAATTTGTACTAGATTTAAAAAAAAATATGTCTTTGTAAATGTACATCTGACTGAACGAGTGGGCATGGCAGTGCAAGATGGAGGTCAGAAGGCAACTCGGAGGTCCAAGCCTTGCTTTTCACGCTGTTTTTAAAAGTCTTTCTTGTTTCTGCACCTCATATGTTCACTTCTCATCTCCCCATTGCAATGGTATGATTACAGCCTTATGCTACGATGTCGAACATCAGAACTTCAGGCAAGACTCTTACCTACTGAACCAATCAGGCTCGTGTTACTTATTAGATTTTTCTTAAAGAGTAAGATTGATAATGACCCTGGCTGACAACAACTGCATAGAGAATGGGCTCACACCTTGTGATGAAAACCCCAGGCTGTGTCTATGATAGAATCAGTACCACTCTAACAGAGTAAAGTGATTGCTCTTTTAAAGACTCCTACCAGGTTGTCATTTAAAAGACGGTGATAAGTGGACAGTCGGGCCTTTTGGTCATTGTGGGTGTGTCCTTGGGGCCTCTATATTATCCTGGTCCTTCCTTTTTGTTCTCTGCTTCTTCTTGAGCATAGTTTGAAGCATTCAGTTGCCACATGAATGATAGACTAACCATTAGAGGGCAATATGCTAAAATTAATTTTTCCTTAGATATTTCTCCTGAGTATTCTGACTACAGTTGTAGGAATGCCAATATAGTGAATTGACATGCTATGTGAAAGAGTATAGAAAAGGTTTATGTGCATCTTTAGGTATTTTAGAGTTCCTGACTTTTTTTTCAGTCTTGAAGATACGTAATTTCTTCATCTGCATTTTTGTCACCCATCATTCCATTGCCAAGGGTTGACTTTTTCTTTCTGTTAACTCTTTTCAATGTGTTATTCCACCTCCATTTTTTTAGTAACTGTAAATTCTCTTAAACCTCATTGGTACTCCGTTATAATATTTATTTTTGCATAGCAATGAATCATCTAATTGTGCTTGTTGTTATGGAGAAATTTAAGACAGTCTCATACATGGCCTCACTGTCCCCTCTCCCATGAGACATTTTAAGGGCCTTGTTGGTGCTCTTTGATAGTTTAGTTTGTATATTTCTTTCTTTATTCTGCTCTTCACAGGTATTTTTTAAATTTTAATGTTTTCTTCTAATTAGGGTGACTGTGTATTTTATATAATTGCTATTGTTCCTTTCTTATGTGTTTGTTGTGTTTCAATGGGAAGTTAAATTATATATTATAAAGTCCATTGTTGTTAGCAGCTACCAGGAATTCTTGTCAATTTTCCAGATGCTGGAGCTATGCAGAAAAACCTGGGAGATAAATTTAATTTCTCTTCTCTGTTTTATTATTTCTCAAATAATGTATTCTGTCTAAGTAAGCTCTCAGAGTGAAGGAGATGGATTACTCTCATGTTGACAGAGAAATAGCTTTCTTTGGGTTCTGTTTTAGGAAATTTTGGAACAAAAAAAGGGGAACAAAACAGAAAGAAAATATAAGCACTTTACTTTTTATTGAATATATAAAATTGCAAAATTCAATGTAGATAGACATCATAAAGAAATATATTTCTCTGTGTTTTTAGCACTCTATTAATTTCCCCAACTACAGTATTAGCTGAAGGGCAGAATAATTTTGGCAAATATTCCTTATATTGTGCATTAAGTCATTTATAAATGATGATAATTACTATGTATAGCTTCAATCTGTATGTGAAATTTAGAAGCACTTGGACATTCTTTATACTTGCTGAGTGAAATGCATTGGTGGAAGAAAGTGTATGTATTGAAACTGGGCATTTTGTTTCTGAAAAGAGATTAAGGAAGTTTAGTTAGTGTTCCAGGAAAAAAAAAGCAACCAACCAACCAAACAAACAAACAAACAAAAAACCCAAAAAACAAACATGTGAATCCTTCTTGCCAACAGGAAGGTTATTGAATAGGATGGCAAGACAAAGCCTATGCATTCTAGCAGATCTGAACAAAAGAAAACACATATGACCCTCACTCAGGAATACAATGAAAATACTGACCTCAATTCTAGTTCCTGTCCCAATGTGATATTGGTTCTTCTCATTTTAGGCCTCTGAACTGAAACAGAGGCACAACACTGATCCATTGCAGTTTATACAATCAGTGTTCTCAGGGAGAAGTAGACCAGTCCAAAGTATAAATGTGATATGGTGTGTGCATACATTATCACTATTATAGAAAACTTTGTGTGAATGCCGTAATATCAATGTGTAATCTCCCTGGTCAGAATTGAACTGTACAAGAAAGCAAGTTTTATATTTCCCAATGTTGTTTCAGTGAAGATTGCCATTAGATTTACTTTACATCTTCATTCTTTTCTTGCTTGCACAACCTCTATCCAATATACCGGTAAGTGCATTACTGAAGATAGCATAATCATTTACAAGCTAACAGGACTGTGATAGTTATGAGATGGTTCTAAATGGAAAATGAAAATCTTTGCAATAACAATATGCCAAAAAGTTCAAACTATCCCATTCTGTTTTGAAGAACCTAATGTCAAAAGGCATTAATATACTCAAAATTTATTTTGTTAGTTATTCTGGCCCATAATAAAAAAACTTTGTCTACTTTATAACTTTTATCTGAAATTGAAGATGGAAGGAGAGATTTTATGATATATATCAACAATATAAATTTTCTAAAATCTATATTGCATGAATTTACATTATTTAGAATAATTTATTATCAAGACATGATGAAAAACAAAGTTAAAAAGTTACACTGGAAGATAGAAAGTAAATGGGAGGAACAGATTGCTGTAATACTGAGTTGAGATACCAACCTTTTTTTCTAATGTGTTCTTAGCTCATAGAGCTAATAGATTCTATGTATGTGTTTCTGTTTCAGCTCATTAAGGATTTTGATTCTGTGTGGCTGATACTCCTTTATCTGCTATTTGCATGCACCAAATTGATCTGGGATAGACAGTGGGAATGCCTGATTCTCTTTTGGCATTTAGAGATGATACCCTATTTTCAACATGTAAAAATGCAAAGATGCCTCTAACAAATGTGAAAACTCAGTAGAGGATGATCAAAGGGGTATGACGTATATGAAAATGGCATATAGAATATACTCTCCCAAAATTACATTAAAGACATATGTAAATCATTATTGTAAGTATCTAGAATATTCATAAGATAACATACCCATCCATTACTGTATCTTCATAGAGACTTACAGGCAAATGATCTAGGAAACTTGAGAGTTGCATCTTTCTTCTCACATGCTGAAATATGCTAGATGTGAATTTCTCTGTGACTGTTCTATCCCACTATATAACTATTTCATCTGAAAGATAAATATGAAGATCATAGATTATAATGAAAAAGTGTATGCTGTTATTTGTCTAGTTAATATCTTTCAACTACATCATGTCATGAATACTTATTACATTATATTAAATGATTGCTGAAAGAATATCCTAGTATAAAATCTTAAAAGCCAGTCTGCTAAAGAGTACTCAAATTATATAATGGAAAGAATATTTAATTAACAAAATTGTGCATTTTTTCTTTTTATGTATGGGTGGGATTTTACCACTCATAGGGCATTTTTAATACTGTATAGAACCTATAAATTTCAGGAAACTTAAGAATAAATTTCCCCTTTAATTTTCCATGATTCATTTTGTTTTGCCTAGTATGAGATACATCTTGACATAATTTTTTCATATATGTCACAATCAAAACATAATTTCCTTTTTACATAAAGAAAAATTGTGATTGTATGCACACATACATTCTATACACAATATTTTCAAAATAAGTGCATATAAAGAGAGTAAAAGAGAAAAACAGAGAGAAAGGGAGACAGACAGAGAATGGGCAAAAAAGAGAAGTGATCCAATGTTACACTGAATGCACAGTCGCAGGTTTTTGTTTTTTCAACTGCCTTAAATTTTTGTGGTGAGACAGTATTTCACTGAATTGGTAATTGCCAAGCAGGCAAACCTGACAGACCAGTGACCCTGGATATACTTTCTATACCTATCTAGCATGGAGTTACAGTGCAGAGCTATACTAGGTTTATATACAAAATACAAAATTTTACCACAAGAGAAATAATCCAGTTAATTTAATTGGTATCTTGTTTATTTTAAATTTATTTTTAAAACTGAATCATAGCATGTGACTCATAGAAGAAATAACTTCTTCATAGAGAGGTATATAAAACAAAAGATGAATAGAAAGACATTATAGATATCAATCTTCTAAACTTTGAATTATTAAGATCTTTCCCTTTTTAATTTTGGAGATGTATATGCTGCCAAGTTTTTTTGTGATAAATACCACACATGTTGAATGTGTACTCATTTGGCATTAATGATGGTTGCCATTACAGTGTTTAACAACAACAACAAAGCAAAAAATTATATTTTTAGAATAAAGTGAGTTACAAGAAGCCAACTGTTCCTGACAGCTAGCCACCTAGCTTTCTTGTCTTGGGGAGAGGGCAGGGGACATGCACAGAAGCAGAAGTAGCTGCTTAAAGGAGGAAGAGGGTATGCAAAATTAGTCATAAGTGGTGACTTTGAGCTCCCAGCTAGCTGGACTATATGAGCGTAGAATAAACCTTGCTTTTGCATTGGACTTGACTGGATTCCAGTGGTTGTCTTTCTGGGGGTCTCAACTTTAGCCCAACAGTTAGATATAGATAGATGATAGATAGANAAGCCAACTGTTCCTGACAGCTAGCCACCTAGCTTTCTTGTCTTGGGGAGAGGGCAGGGGACATGCACAGAAGCAGAAGTAGCTGCTTAAAGGAGGAAGAGGGTATGCAAAATTAGTCATAAGTGGTGACTTTGAGCTCCCAGCTAGCTGGACTATATGAGCGTAGAATAAACCTTGCTTTTGCATTGGACTTGACTGGATTCCAGTGGTTGTCTTTCTGGGGGTCTCAACTTTAGCCCAACAGTTAGATATAGATAGATGATAGATAGATATTTTTATAATAATAGAAAGACAAACTTTTACATGGAAAATAAAAATCAATGGAAGATTAACCTGCCATAAAATATGATGGCATTGTATTTTGTTTTATCAGATTTGTTTGCTTACTTGAGAAGTTTAAGAATATCCACAATCTTTCTTGATGATAACCTATATACTCTTTTAACTCCCTACGAGCTTCTCTCCAAATATAATCCCTCCCAAGTTTAAGTGCTCTTATGTTTATTTAAAAACCCACTGACTCCAAGTAGTGGTGCTCTATGTGCATGGGTATAAGATCATATACTAACATGAGTTATCTATAAGTGTTCACAACTGTCAACAAAAAATAATCTATGTGTAGCCTAGTATCAACTATCAATAATTCCTCAAATATAAGATATAGACATAGACTTGCAGGCCTCTACCATCCATGTTATGATTTTGACTGGCATATTATCTCAGGCCTTATGTGAATAAGCACAGTTATTGTGAGTTCAATGGTGCCATGGCCATCTCCCATCCAGAAGATAGCATCTCACAGTGCCCGTTCTCATCCTTCGGTTCTTATTATCATTCACTGTTCCACATTATTCCCTGAGCCTTGAGATGGCAAAGATGTTGCAGATGTTCCATTTGAGAATTTATCTGCAGAATTTGGATCAGTAGGCACTTCTTGATTTTCTTGATTAATTAATTTTTACTACAAAAAGAATGCTTGCTCTTTTGAATATGGATTAGACCTTGAGAGTAGTGGATCTTTTTAAAAAACACTATAGTGGATTCATTATAGCTCATTAAAAGCAAACCACCATCAAATTCTGAGGATGTTTCTTTTCAAAAGTGTAACAACTGTGACATTCAGTTAATTTTCTCATAGACAATGACACAAGTTCTTCACTCTAGGTCACTCTTTGAACCCTACTTTACTCTAACAGTAGCTGGTTGCCATGGTCACCTAGCAACAACTCATGGATTTATAGAACATGTGTTGTATTTCTCCTTTACCATGTCCTTGAAGATATGTGTGTTAACAATATAATTAAAAAATCACTGAAACATTGTAAATTCTGTTGTATACAAATCAAATCAATCACATATTTAAAAAAATTGTGCAGGCTTTATAGAAAACAAGGCATTATCAAGGGACAATAACTAATAAAATCAAGAAAAGAAAACTAATTCTGTTCAGGGATTTTCTTTTAGTCCCCTTTGTTTATCTCCCTGGAGGTAACTCAGATTCATAAACACAGATCAAATTTTAAATGCTACTGATGCCTAGCAGTGGTGATACCTGCTTGTAATCCAAGTACTCGGTAGACAGAGGCAGACAGATTTTTGCGAGTTCGAGGCCACCCTGGTTTACAAGCAAGTTTGAGGAGAGCTAGGGTGTTACACAGAGAAACCCTGCCTCAAAATAAATAGCTAGACAGACAGACAGACGGACAGACAGACAGACAGATAGATAGGCAGGCAGACAGACAGATAAATAGATAGATAGATGGGGACATGAATAATTTTAAAAAGCTTTGCTTGGTCAGGAGCTGGTTAAGACACTGGCTTTGAGCTCTATGCAACATCACAAGAGTAAGATGGAAAAGCCAACTGTTCCTGACAGCTAGCCACCTAGCTTTCTTGTCTTGGGGAGAGGGCAGGGGACATGCACAGAAGCAGAAGTAGCTGCTTAAAGGAGGAAGAGGGTATGCAAAATTAGTCATAAGTGGTGACTTTGAGCTCCCAGCTAGCTGGACTATATGAGCGTAGAATAAACCTTGCTTTTGCATTGGACTTGACTGGATTCCAGTGGTTGTCTTTCTGGGGGTCTCAACTTTAGCCCAACAGTTAGATATAGATAGATGATAGATAGANATAGATAGATAGATAGATAGATAGATAGATAGATAGATAGATAGATGATAAAATAATAAAATAAATAAATAAACAAAAATGCTACTGAAAAAGTGTCCTGATCATTAGATGAAGGATTCTAGGAGGCCTGCATCCCTTAAGGCTCATCCTTAAGGAGTCTAATTTTCCTCCTCACTTTTCTTTTGTAAATAGCTCTAGAGTTTTAATTCAAAAAACATCTTTCTAATGAATATTTTCTTTGTAGTGAAGCTAGATAAGTGATTAATGTATGACTCTACACTAACGTCAAGAAACAACACAAACTTGAATAACTTCTTAAAAGCTATGTCTCCTAAATATGATCTATATGTATCTTGTATTAGAGAAATCAATTTTCAGAGGACTTATGTTCAGATTGTAGTTGACTCAAGATCGTTTTCCTTGCTTTTAAAAAATATACCTACATTTAAATAACTAACCAAAGCTAGTTATCATTTTATTACTTATAACAAAAGTAACATACTCTCATGCATGCTATCATTGTGAACGTGAGCTTTTATATTTTATGAATGTGAGATAATTTTGAATTTCAATGATCATGTTGTCCAACTTTGGATAAGTATCTGTTGTGCTCAGAAAGGAAGTCAGGATTTGGCATGCCCAATCCTATTAATATCTGAAAGAACAGCAGTAAGAGATTAGAAAAAGTTTCAGTCATTTTACCTCTAAGGAAATGCCATGTTTTCTGTCAAATATGAGTCTACAACCGTTCCTCGGAGATTCCTGTAGCCACCTCACTGCCTCACTTCTAGCCTTTTTCTCAAGTTGCCTATTACACTTGAAATTACACCTTCTCATTGACCTCTGTCCCACACCCCAGATGATGTATGTTCATTGACTAATGGCCTCATGAACAGGTTTCTAAAACCTTTTAAAACAAAATCTAGTAAGAAGCCTTGGGTTTAATTCCAATGAGTCAATTATTATTGCCATTCAAACGGTTCTAGTAACAAAACTGGCCTTGCTGATTTTGTGTTGTAAATAGAACTCAAAGTATTTTTGAAAAGAAATATACACATATCAAGACCCTCACTATAAAACTAGAAAAAGAAAATTGACTTTCACATAAACATTATGTACTAAAAGAAAACATTCCCAATGGACCTAGAAAGATGTAAAATTTGTATTGGTGGATTATGTTCATCCCTCTGTACATTAGCAAAGCCCTAGCTTGACTGATAACTTACAGTCCTAAAAGCTGGTGAGGGCACTCCTACAGTCAAATTAAACAGATTACATCAGTTTGAATAGTTTCTTAAATATTTTAGAGGCAAAAGTTGATATATAAAATATTAAATGAAATGTTATACTCTAATGGTGTTAGTGTATGTGTTGAAGATTTTATGATGCTTGAGAAAAGAACTATATAAGTTCCAACACCTCTAATCATATTTAAACAAACTTTGCACCAAAAATAACATTGATGGTCCATTTTTTGACAGTAATGAAGAAATAGACTCAAGTATATTGCAATAGAAACAGAATGTGGAGATTTAGTTTTCCCTTTGGTGCCAAAACTTGTTTAATTTTAGCATTAAAGGAACATTATTTTTTAATTGCACTTTCTTTGGGGATAGTTAATTAATTCCGTCTATGGAGAGATTACAGCTCTCCTTCATTGTGTTTCTCTACTCTTGCTCATAATTACATCAATTTAAAAATAACTACCAGATGTGGAAAAATTATAAACTCAATGTTATTTATGCTTAAATATATGAATTACTGTATTTGGAGAAATTACTTGTTAGATAATGATTTGTTGACTTCAAGAAAAGTTTAACATTTTCTCATTTATAAAACACCTTGGCACATATCTGTGATTTTTTAATGATCCAAAAACATCTATTTAAAAAGTAAAGATATTATTAGGTGAGGCACAGTGAAACCTTTGGAAAAGGAAAGGAAGGATTATAGGAGCCACCGGGATCTAAGCAGCAGAAGAACATGGCCCACGTATCTACTAAGCAGGGTCTCAAACTGAATTCATCCACAGGCACAAACATTAAATGAGCATCATCAGCAAATAGGCACAATTTTAATAAAGTATTATGTTAAATGCATTCTTTTCTAAATCCTGTTGCGTTTCTGAGCAATTTTTTTTTTCAGGACTGTTACTCTTGAGTCACATACAATATTTCTTTTTTTTTGTATTTTAATGCTTACCAAGTTTCCCTTCCCTCCTCTCCTTTCCCTCTCCATAATTCCCTTTTATCCCTCCCATATCCATTCTTCCCCTTTCTCCATTCAAAAGGGATAAGGTCTTCCATGGGAGTCAACAAAGTATGGCATATCCAGCTGAGGCAGGACCTAGCTCCTCTCACTTGCATCAAGGCTGGATGAGACATCCCAAATAGAGATTAGGTTCCAAGGAGCCAGCTCATGCATCAACCCAATTTCCTGGTGCTACTTCTTGGATCCCACAAACAGACCAAGCTACACAACTGTCACCCGCATGCAGAGGTCAGTTTCATGCTGGCACCCTAGCTGTTGGTTAAGAGTCTGATATTTACCTGGTTCTAGTCAGCTGCCTCTGTGGGTTTCTCCATCATAATTTTAATGTCCCATGTTCATATATTCCCTCCTCCCCCTCTTAATTAGACTTCCAGAGCGCAGCCCAGTATTTGGCTATGGCTCTCTGCATCTGTTTCTATCAACCACTGGATGAAGGCTTTATGACAAAATCTGGGGTAGTCACCAATTTGATTATAGGGGAAGGCCAGTTCAGGCACAGCCTGTACCATTACTTGAAGTCTTTTTTTATTTTCTTTTAATTAAAACAAACTATATTTTTTCATTGTATATACCAATGCAAGTTCCCACTCCCTCTTCTCCTCCCATTCCCTCCATTTCCCACCCCACTCCACTCCCCCATCCACTTCTCAGAGAGTGTAAGGCACATTGCTTTGGGGAAGGTCCAAGGCCCTCTCTACTATATCTAGGCTGAGCAAGGTATCCATCCAAAGAGAATAAATTCCCAAAAAGTTAGTACAAGTAGTAGGGATCAATCCTGTGCCAGTGCCAGTAGCCCCTCAGTCTGTTACAGACATGCAATGGTTCCTTCCCAGTCCAGCTGGTGTTGGTAAACTTCCACGAGCTCATAGAGACTGTTCCAGTGAGAGTAGCCATCATGGTCTTGACCTCTTTGCTTATATCTCGTTTCTCCCACTCTTCAACTGAACGTTGGGAGATCAGACCAGTGCTCCGATGCAATTCTCTGCCTGTTTCCATCAGTTGCTGGGTGAAGGTTCTCTGGTGATATTTAAGATACTCATCAGTCTGACTACAGGACAAGGCCAGTTCAGGCAACCTGTCCTCTTACTGCTTAGTGTCTTAGCTGGGGTAATCCTTGTGGATTCCTGGGAATGTCTTTAGAGCCAGGTTTATTGCTAAACCCATAATGGCTCCCTCAATCAAAATATCTTTTTTCTTGCTCTCATCTCTGCACTTACTCCATCTTGACTATCCAATTCCCTCAAGTTCACCTCGCACCTCTTTTCTCCCCTCCTCTTTCCTTTCTATCTTCCTTTCTCCTGCTACCCCATGTTCTCAACCTTGTCAGATGAGCTTGTCTATTTCGACTTTCCAGGTGGATCTATATATGCTTCTCATCCTTGTTACTTAGCTTCTCTAGGATAAGGAACTACCATTCTTGACATCAAGTTCTATTACAGAGCAGCAGTAATGAAAACAACTTGGTACTGGCATAAAAACAAAAAGGTTGACCAATGGAATTTAATCAAAGACACAGATATTAATCCACACACCTATGAACACCTGATGTTTGACAAGGAAACTAAAATAATACAATGGAAAAAATAAAGCATCTTCAACAAATGGTGATGGAATAACTGGATGTCAACATGTAGAAGAATGAAAATAGATCCATATCTATCACCATGCACAAAACTCAAGTGCAAATGGATTAAAGACTTCAATATAAATACAACTACACTAAACCTGATAGAAGAGAAGTGGGAAGCAGCCTTCAATTCATGGGCAACGGAGACCACTTCCTAAGAATAATCCCAACAGCACAGACACTGAGAGCAACAATAAATAAATGGGACCTCCTAAAACTGAGACCCTTCTGGAAAGCAAAGGACACAGTCAATAAGACAAAACAGCAGCCTACTAAATGGGAAAAGATCTTCACCATACCCACATCAGACAGAGAACTTATCTTTAAAATATATAATAACTCAAGAAAATAGATATCAATATTCCAAATAATCCAATTTACAAAATGAAAAGAGCATTCTCAACATAAAAATGTCAAATGACCAAAAGACACTAAAGGAAATGTTCAATATCCTTAGCCATCAGGGAAATGCAAATCAAAATGACTCTGAGATACCATCTTACACCTGTGAGAATGGCTAAAATCAAAAACACCAATGATAGCTTATGCTGGAGAGGATGTGTAGTAAGGGGAACACTCTTCTATTGTTGTTAGGAATGTAAACTTGTACAACCTCTTTGGAAATCAGTATGGTGGTTTCTCAGAAAATTGAGAATCAACCTACCTCAGGATCCAGCAATACCACTCATGGGCATATATGCAACAGATGCTCAATCATACTACAAAGATATTTGTTCAACATTGCTAGGAGTCTTATGGGGAGTCATCCATGTGGGTTCCTAGGAGTTTCCATAGAACCAAATTTCTCCCTAACCCTATTATGTCCCATTCTTTCATTCCTTGTCCCATCTGCCCTGCCCCAAACTCAACCATACTGAGTCTGCATGTCCACATTCCCCCATCCTCTCCAATCTACCCTCCACCTACAATTTACACATGAGATCTCATCTATTTCCTTTTCCCAGGGAGATCTATGCATCCCTCTTAGGTTCTGCCTTGTTAAATACCTTCTTTATGGCTGTGGGTTTTAGCCTGGCTATCCTTTGCTTTACATTTAACATCCACTTATGAGTAACACATTATTTCTCTGGGTCTGGGTTTCTTTACTCAGCATGAAGTTTTATAGTTTCATCCACTTGCCTGTAAATTTCATGATGTCATTGTGTTTCACAACTAATACTCAATTGTGTAGATGTACATTATTTTCTTTATCCATTTATTGATTAAGAAGAATCTAGGCTGTTTTTAGATTTTAGTATTATGAATAATTCTGCTGTGAACATAGTTGAGCAAGTGTACTTGTGGTATGAATAAACATTCTTTGGGTATATGCCCAAGAATGACATTACTTGGTCTTGATGTAGATTGATTCCCAATTTTTTGAGAAACTGCCATACTGATTTTTCAAATTGACTCTACAAGTTTGAACTCCTTCCAGCAGTGGAGGAGTGGTTGGCTAACTCCTCATCTTCTCCAACATATGCTGTCATTAGTGGTTTTGATCTTAGTCATTCTGAGAGGTGTAAGATGGAATCTCAGAGTCATTTTGATTTGCATATCTATGATAGTTAAGGATGTTGAACAAATCTTCAAGGGTATCCTGGCCATTTGAGATTTTTCTGTTAAAAATTTACTGTTTAAATCTGCTTCTCATTGGGTAATGTAGAAGTTGAGAATAGGGAACACTAGGAATGAAACAAGCAACAAACAGTAATACAACCAAATAATATCAAAATGATGTGTTATTAAATTGGTTAGACTTTGGGATAAACTCAAGATATTTTCTTGGATGAGTAAGTTTTGTTTTTTAATGTTTAATGCTGTGATGTTGCTCATTTCATAAGCATATATATGGATGGCTTATAAATGGAGGTCCTGCTACACTCAGAAGTAAAAACAGCTTCTACAGATTGGAGCAAGTTATTTTAATTTCAAACGTGTGTATAAACATTTCTTTATATTTTAGAATCAAAATTAACATAAATAATGGTTAATGTTAACAAATGAAACACACCCTAATACCAAGATGATGTAAGTATCGTTCTGCATTTTTTAATTTATATTATTTATTTATTTATTTTATTAAAAATTTCCACCTCCTCCCCTCATTTCCCTCCCCCTCCCCTCTCCCCTTCCCGCTCCCTCTCGAGTCCAAAGAGCAGCCAGGGTTCCCTGCCCTGTGGGAAGTCCAAGGTCCTCCCC
>LOEQ01004301.1:119976-130765 GCA_001685075.1 Bramus lutescens
TCCTTCTGCTCCTCATTTGGACCTTGGGAGCTCAGTTCTGTGCTCCAGTGTGGGTCTCTGTCTCTAGCTCCATCCATCGCCAGCTGAAGATTCCCCCTTTGGTTTTGAATCATCACAGATAGTACCCATGTCTTTCTATACATTTCAAAGTGCAGTCTAGCCTTCTCGCCCCTCCCTGTCCCCTGCTACTCACCCGCCTAAAAATCCACTGTTTCACTTTCTTGCTATCTTGTTCTCCTGCTGTCTCACCATGCTCTCCCCTGCTCTGACTACCCTGCTATTCTTCACTCTTCTCTCATCCTCTTGATTCCCTAGCTCTGATTATGTCCATTCTACCTTTTCTAACTGTGCTGGTCTCATCTTTGGGTGTTTTTTCTTTTCAAAATAAAATCTTTCCCCTAAAAGAAGGACCAGTTCAGCAGTTTCTTTACTGAGCCCCTCATTTATATTAATAATTGAACTTCCCAAGGAGTTTTAAAAATTGCTAGGCCTCACGTGTATTTTAGATTTATTTCCTGAGAATTTCAAAATTAATTCCCTAGTATCTTTTTCAAATATTTCATGTGGGCCAATCCCTGGGGCCAAACCTAATGACTATGTCTTCTATACAATCACTGGCCCACAGATGGCAAAGTAGCAGAAATAGTACAACCAACATCTATGGGTTGTTCTCTAACTCTACGTACTCACCATAGTGAGCACACACACACACACATGCACACACACACACTTGAACAAATCAAGTAAGTAAATTCTAAGAAATAAAAGTAATATATCTCAACATAGTCACAATGATGAACACACACACATACACACTTGAACAAATCAAATAAGTAAAATGTAAGAAATAAAAATAGTATATCACAATGATGCAACCATATATACAGACAATACTTAGAAATTCACTGATTTGGAAGTTATCTTTTTCTACAGTACCTCACCACTTTTCCTGACTAATATGCCTGCCACAATCAAAAGTCTTCCATTCACTATGTCTGAAGATTTTGCCTTTCTCTATGGTACATTCATACAATTTGCTATGTTTAATTAATTCAATATTTGAAGTACTACTGCCTCTCATATCCCTCATTTATAATATTTAATGATGCCATTACCTTTGTCTTCAGTGTCTATAGTTGTTTCCATAATTTTATCTAGATCCATTTCCTTACAAATCAGTTTGATATATTTACCCAATATTGCCAAACTGATCTCTTTAAACAATTGCTCTAGGCCTCGATCATAGTGTGGCGTATACTTGCTAGTACGCTGGGCAGGCATGGCTACAATTGCCACTGACTGTGAACAATATCTGCTTGGTCACATAACAAGACTGTCTCCAAAAGGAAGAAAAGTTTAAAAACTGAATTAGTACTCAATCTGTCTCAATACCATTTTAGGTTTGAGGTTTACATATTACATAAAATATATGTAATATATAAATTAAAGGAAATCCTGAAATGTGACATTTTTCTTTCCATGCTCAGTCTCTATATTTCAATCCTACAGAGACAACCTGGGGTGTAATCCATGTCCTTATTACTGTAACTTGTTCCTCAAGTATACTCTGAATTATCGCATGCCTCTGTTTCTGCCTTTGTGTGAACAACATTCATTAACCACAGTCCTACATCTTAAAGTCTATTAAGTTTTGAAAGCTACTTTTAAATCTCTACCTAAAATAATCAAGACAAGAATTTTTGATTGACACTCTCCAACGTGTTTAATGATAGAAGGCTTATAGAAAAAAATCTTTGTAATTCTGTTATTATTGGCCCTAAATTTTTCATGTTTTTTTTCTTTAAATCTTTATGATAGTTTCTCAAAAGTCATTACCAAAAACAAGTGGCCAATATTTATTAGTTGGTGTGTGTGTGTGATCGCTTCTAAGTATTTCCCATTGCATTTATTGTCTCATAGACTTTTAACCCTGTAAGCCTACTATCACAGGTGATTATGGTTAGCTCCTTTCAAGTTTGAATTAGCACTGCAGACATGACAGGCTTCAAAAACCCAGTTCTGAGAGTCCCAAGAGAAGATAAACCTTAGAATTTTTCAACCTAAAAATAAAGGCTTAAAAGTTATTTTGGAGGCTAGGGAGATGGCTCCGCAATAAAATGTTTCCTGTGCAGGCAAGAGGACCTAAATTCAGATGCCTAGTACCTACATTACAGCACAGAATAGAACGGCAGATCCCAAGGACTTGCTAACACATTAGCAAGGTGAGGTTGCGTAAGAGACTCTGTCTCAAAAAATAAGTTGGAGAACCAATTTAAGAACGCATTCTAATGTCAACCACTGAAGCCTTTATATCCATGCAAACATACACACAGACACACAGGCATACAAGGCACACCACACACACATAAACATGTACATACATTTCTTCTTAAACTCAAATCAGAACTCAAAATTCATGCTTTACAGCTACATTGTCATATAGTGTTTTAATTTCTTAGCAAGTAGTTCCAGTTAACTTAATTTTCTTCAATATCTGCATTAGATTTGCTTTTGCACTGGGATTTGTAAAAACATACTTTTCTAGTCTCTGACCATAAAGAATTTTTTAACATATTTATCATGTAGGGTTCTGGGGACATTCCGCATTCCCTCTCTGGTGGAACAGCTTGAAATCCAGTTGTTCTGAAGTGTTTTCTTTCCTATGTTATCCTATTGAGATGGTTCCATAGGAGACTTATATATCACCAAGTAAAGCTGGCAACTGTTTGAGTAGATTTACACTTTCATAATTTATCAATAAATCCCATGCAAAATTTACACATTTGCCACAGCATATTAATTTTTAATACAAGTATTACTCTAAATTATGCATTTTAAGTAAAATATTCAATTTAATAAAATGTAGCATATTTATGCTTGACAAATATACCTACAAACTTTCAAAGCAAGAGTTTTTGGTTTTCTTTTTCCATCTAATCTGGAACAGCGCAACCTCTTTATATGTACATTCATTCTGTCTTCAAATAAAGATGCTGTGTCAGAGGTGTAGGACAGTGAGAAAGCACTTACTAAGCCTGTAGTCATGGAAAAGGCTCTATGTCTCATCTCTAGCACACAGACATACTCACTTGCACGAGCACACAAACACACATATATAAACACAGACACACAGACACACAGACATACAGTACATGCTTATATCTGAGAGTGTGCTATTTTCAGTACAATCCGCTTTTGAGTGTGTAGAACCCAGGGATTAGATGCAAATGTGAATTACAGAAATCAATATGCAAAATATAAACCCTTGTATGGGGAATAGTGGGACACTGGTAGTTGGTGCATACACTTTGTATGTGAAGCAATTAATAACAGAACATTGACTACTGAGCGGGAATGAATTTTCTGAGGAGGGTTGTCCTTATTTGCTTTCTGATGCTGTTATAAACATCATGGCCAAAATCCCCGTGGGAAGAAAAGGAGATTGTTAGGCTAACAGATTTCACCAAATAAAGCTAACAAGGGAGCTAAAGCAGAGAGCAGAGAGTACTGCTCACCAGCTGGCCACAAGACTCAACCTTCTATTTCCCACACTCCTCTGCCCATGGGTGTTACCACCCACAGCGGGTTGATCCCTCCTACACCACATAGCAATGAAGAGCTTTTATTTTGCCTTATTGTATTTTGTTTTGTCATGTTTGGTTGCTGTCCCTCAGAAGCCTGCTCTATTTTGAAGGGAAACAGGGTGATTGGATACAAGAAAAAGAGTAGGTGGGGACACATGGGAGGAGGGGTGGGAAGCTGTGGTCAGGATGTATTGTATGAGAGAAGAATCTATTTTCAGTAACAAGTAATAAAAAAAAAAGAATCTGTGTCATGGAGTGGTCCCAGAACAAAGATGATCAATGTAGTTCCTCAACTGAGGTTCCCTATTCCCATGTCTGTTAAGTTGATAACCAAAATTGGCCATCACAATGAGACTCTAACATACCCTCATTAAGGTGTTATCTGAAGTTCATCATTAAATTGTATAAGGTCATGGCCTAGAAACAGGGAAATAACACAGTCTGAAAGAAAGGATACACCTTCACAAAACAGATAAAAGAAGCAATCTATGACCTTAGAATGAGACAAATTAGTTTCAGTGGTCAAAGAGTGTGCACATTTAGATGGAAGTAGAACCAGGAAGGCAGGATAGATTCATATTTTTAAACATTCTGCAATCTTAACACTAAGGAAGTATATGTTTAAAGAGATGATTTAATGGCTTTAATACTGGAAATAATGAGACAAGTTTATTATTTGAAAAAATGTAATAATAAGGAATAATAAAATAATAATACAAAAGAAAAAAGGGAATAAGGGAGCCTTAGGAGTTTAGCAACTATGAGCCGTATGTGAACATGGATTGGTGCTTGATGGGGTTTACAGTCCCAATAGAAACAAACCTCTGGTCATGTCTGGAAGGAAGTTTCTTGATTTTCTTTATTTGGACGAAAAAAAATGTACCTTAAATGCATGTGGCAATGTTTCATTGGCCAAGTCCTGAGAGTACCTCAAAAGGAGAAAGCATTCATTTTTTGCGGGGGGGTTCCTGAGCAAGAAAAAGTTTGACAAGGCAATTCATTCCCCTGCTTTAAGGATCTCCCTAGCCTGATGGACTGTATCCTAAAACAGTGGGCCAAGGCAAGTCTTTTCTTCCTCAAGTAGCTATTCTTAGGCATTTTGTCACAGCAACTAGAAAAGTCAATGAAACAACCAAGACCCTTGGATCAAGAACTGAGTAGTGAGAAAACTGATGCATATATTTTAATAGAATCTTCAGAGTAACATTTTAGCTATAGCATCAGTTTTATTAAATTTCCATCAAAAAAACTGGGCAGTGGTGGTACATGCCTTTAATACCAGCTCTTGGGAGGCAGAGAGAGCACATTGATCCTCTGGGAACACTTTTGACATACTGGTATGAAGGACATGATTGAGAATCTAAGATTGTCCTGTGACATCTTATATATTCACATCATGAATTTATACTTATAATTTTATCAGAACTTTTAGACAAAACTGCGAAAATACAAAACAATAGAAAGATCCTGTGTACTTATAGATAATGAGAATGTCAGAAATGTCTATCAGCATTAACATAAATTTTATTTATTCTATTAAAAAACTAAAGCCAACAATTATAAAAGTCAAATAGCAAATTAGAAGCATCTAAATAAATTATAATATGAATATATACAACAAAAGTCATAAGAAAAGCTTAAAAGAAAATTGTAAGAGGTAATTATGAGACCTAAAATGATATAATATGAAGAAGATATCAGTGAAATTATATTTCTTTTGTTTTTTTATTATTATTACTATTTGATGCAATGTTTCTTTGGGAAGCCCTGGAGGTTCTAGAACTAACTTTGTAGACCAGGCTAGCCATGAACTCAGGGATCTGCCCATTCTACTACCACAGTTCTGGGATTAAAGCTGTGCATCACCACTGCCTGGCTTCTAGTATCTGTGTCAACAAACATGAATCACAAGATAATCAGAGAAATTTAAATGTTGTGGATTTGTTATTAAGGAATTACTCTTAACTATGTTATATATTATTAAATAATTGCCATATTTTACAATATGATACAAACAGAAATGAACAATTAATCTCAATGTCAATTTACAAATTGATTTAACATATTTCCTGATGCAGGTGATTAACAATTTCTTGGCATAGTAAATTGGACTCTTTCTCCTTCTGTTTTTATATATTTATGCAATTTTTAGCAATAGTGTTTTGTATTTTTATATAGATGAAGAAGTGTGTACAATGATAGAAGTTAATAAAGGAAATGAATCCTAGATATATTTACATAATAAATGGTCAGCAATACCTTTCTAACAATATGAATGTGTGTATGCAGCATAGAGATTTACTAACCCTGTTAACAAATATGTAACAAAAACTTTAATAAGTATTTGTAAAAGTTTGACTTATATGCTTATTATATCAATGCTGACCGCTTCATATTAGATAAAAGTTTCATTATATAGACTGAGTGGGTTGTATTTATGTATTTAGCACACACAGAGAGAGGGAGTGTAAGAGAGAGAGTGTGTGTGTAAAAGTAAAATTAATTTAAAAGGAGGCCATGAAATTGAGAAAGATCAAGAGTAGTGTAGAGGGGAGGAAATGCAGGGGTGGAGGGAAGAAGGAAAATGAAAAATGGTGTAATCTTAGTTGCTTTAAAAACATAATGGTGTGATTATATTTGTTTAAAAAAACTTAAATAATATTTTTCTCTAAGCTATTCTATTTACAAATAAAGACATGAGAATCAATGGGGTAAAAACCTGCTAGACTAAAGAAATTAAGAAGCAACCAGCTGACCTTTCTTTTCCTCAGGAGACCCAGCAAGAGAGTATCTCTCCATCTGTCCCTATCCAAAAAGGCCCCCAAATCTCTAAGTCCCTCCATATTCCTTCCGATATCTCTCTATATCCTTCTTCCCAGGCTTTCATTATACTCTGTGGCTAATTTTTGTCAACTAGTCACTGGCTCTGTTCCCTGATGCAAGGTTAATATTTTTAATATAGTTTGAGAGCTTTACAGTGAAATTGAATATCACATAACAGAAAAATAGAATCTGTTATGTTAAAATGATATGAAAATGATGTTAAGAATCACTAAAACTGAAAGAGAAAAATTTGTCAACTGTCTATACAATATAGATTGCCTATATTAATTACAAAATCTTATTTATCAAATTATAGATATTGACACCAGAAACACTTCTTCCTTAACTTCCTGTTTAACTACAGAAAATTCTAAAGTCTTTACAAGTCAATAAAAATTATAATTAAAAAATAGCTGTGAAATAAAATAGATATTGGATAAAGTTGAGTAAAAGGCAAAAAATTCATGAAAAATAATTTTATTTTTAAAATATATTTTAATTGAAACAAAATTGTGACATTTTCCACGCCAATAGTTCTTCCCTCCAGTCTCTCTTAGATAGCTTCTATGTAACGTCTACCATGCCCTCTCTCAGTTTTCTGGAGAGACTATATTTTGTGGTCTAGGAGCTTCAAAGATAGTGGTTATTTGCCCAAGAGAGGAAACTGAGGGAGCATGAAATGCAGAATCACATGTAAACCTGTGGCACACACTATTTTGTCAAAAAAGGGATAATTGTAGGAAAATAAGAAAACCTGTAAATGGACTAGACAGACATTAACACAATATTTATAATGAGAAAGCAATTTAAATGATAAAATATTCATGCAATGAAGTTCTAGTCTAGCTATAAGTATATGGGTTGACGGTAATATCTCCAAGTTGCAATACCAACAGAAAATGTCGAATGGAAAGGAGCTCCATCTTTGTTTTAGTTGTCATGTTTTTGCTAGATAATAAAACAGAAGTACCATAAGAGACATGTTCTTTTGTATTTTTGAATAAAGAATACTATAAGAAAAATGAATTACACAAGTTAAATTATAAGTGAGAAATTAGTAGATGGAGAAGTGCTACTAAATATAAACAATTCAATTTAGTTACAAACCCCAATATTTATGATTCTTTACATTTAGGCTCTGCCTCTACTGTGGTGATATCTTTTTTGTACAAAGAAAACTTGTCTGGCTATTAGAGGGCAGAGGTAGCCACCAGCAAACTATAGACATCTGAAGGTCTGTACAGACAGACAGGAAGTGATATGGCTGGGCAAAGAAAGGAGGTGATAAGGTGAGAACTCAGTCTCTATTCTACTGAGAAGTTGAGAGGTAAGGTGGCTGTGGTTTTTCTCCTTCATCTCTCTAATCTCTCAGCATTTTCCCCTATATCTGACACTGGACTTTTATTACTAAGACCAACTACAACTTGTACTATATTCTACCAAAAGATTTCATTAGCTACATGTTTTATCAATACAATTATTTGCTGATAATCTTCAAAATATAGAGTAACATTATTTGCATCACACAAATGGAATGATGTCTTCAATATATGATGATATATATATACTACAAATGGGAAATGTTTCTTATAAGCTTTACATACATGAAGTTGTCTTTGTATCATCTTTCATTTTGAAGATGAAGAATCATTTCATCTAAACCTGTGAATATTTAACAATCAAGTATGCTGCTAAGTCTTTTTCTACAAAGTGCAAAAACATTTTTTTTGCATAGAAACCTTCAAGCAAGACACAACACTATTGTGCCTGCTTGGTTTCATATTTTGTGGTTGAGACAGTCAGTAGCTATCACCACTTTAAAAAAAAAGTGGCCATAGTGAATTCTGAAGCTGGGAATAAAGTGACAAATTCTTCAGCACAATGAGACACATCCCCCATGATAGCCCTTGGTGCTTTACAGTTTTAAGAGCTAATTAGAAGCAGGTTCCAATATACATTTCTTTGCCTTAAAAATGAGAACAGAGTCAGCTTTTTGAGCTCCAACCAGATGCTGATTTTAGAACTTTAGCTGTTTAGCCTAACTACTAACAGCTCAGCATCTGAGATTTTGCAAGTTATTTTTAGGACAAATCACTTAATGAGCAGGTACAAACTTAAACATAAATGAACAGCAGGGCAGAGGCAGCCAAATGTCATGGAGGGACTCAGATGGTAGGACAAAATGTAATTATTCAATCCAGTTATGGACACTGGTGAATGGAGATGAACCTTTGCCAACTGCTGCCCAGTCAAAAGGTTTAATATTTTTTATGCATAGAAAAAGAAAATACACAAAACCCAAAACCACACAGTACATGTCAAAATTACTTTCTCTTCTCTTTCAAGCAAACACAAACTCAGTTTTCTCTTCAAGCTAAGGATTCTCTCACTCAATACTATTCTCTCTAATATTTGTATCATATATTTAATGAATAACATGTATTGATTTTGTAAAGTCTATTTGAAATAACAAGACTTTATGTATTTTTTCAGCATGTTATTTAGTATTCATAGACATCGTTAGTGTCATAATTTACTCACACTGCTACTATCACACTAGCAACCTCAGGCCTTGCATTCACCAAAATTTAATAGTCATTTTCAGAAAAAAAAATATAAATCATCTAGCTTGTACTGTGAAAATTGCAACAGACTGCTAGGATCTAAGAAACAGATGGATCTGGGAACATACAGCAGCATTATTTGTAATAGCCAGAACTGGTATGGAATTTCTCTCTGTATGCTGTGATTACCATTAATGAATAAAGAATTGCATTGAGCCTATAGCAGAACAAGGTGGGGCAGAGCAGTGCTAGATGGGGACCAGAATGAATGCTTGTAACACGAGGGTCTCGCTTGTTGAGGGTTTCTGTCCCGCCCAGTACCCCACAGCTATCAAGCCCCAAAGAAAATCACACAGAGTTCTCTATACATTATAAAGCTGATTGGTCCAATAGCTCAAGCTTCTTATTAGTGCTTGTAACTTATATTAACCCATTATTATTATTATCTATTTTAGCCACAGGCTCGGTACCTTTTTCAGCTGGCAGGTCTCATCCTGCTTCCTCTGTGATCTGAGCAGGACTGGGAGGAATCAACTTCCTCCTTCCCAGAATTCTCCTGNATTCTCCTGTTCTCATTGCATCATTTCTACTTCCTGTCTGGTTTCCCACCTATAATTCCTGCCTGGCCAATCAGTGTTTATTTAAAACATGACTGACAGAATGCAGACAATTTTCCCACATCAAATACTGGGAGAAAGAAGGGCAGAGTTAGAGAGAAGCCATAAAGCCGCTGGAGACAGAACTCCACCCGGTAAGCCACAGCCACGTGGAAATATACAGATGAATAGAAATGGTTGAATTAATATAAAAGTTAGCCAATAAGACGCTAGAGTTAATGGGCCAAGCAGTGATTTATTAATAAAGTTTCTGTGTGATTATTTCAGGTCTATGCTAGCTGGGCAACGGGGAACAAAGAAGTAGCTAGCCCTCCTTTCAACACAGAACTAGGAAACAACCTAGATGCCCCTCAACTCAATAATGAATAAAGAGAATGTAATACATTTATACAGCCGAGTAATACTCCATTGGGGGGAAAAACAGTGACATCATGAAATTTTTAAGCAAATGGAATGAACTAGAAAAAAAATTATCCTGAGTGAGCTAACAAGACTGAGAAAAACAAACACAGTATGTAGTAACTCATAAATGGATGTTAGGCAGAAAACAAAGAATAACCAGACTACAATCCACAACCCCAGAGAAGCTAGGTAAAAAGGAGGACACTGAGAGGGACAGGCATGGGTAAACTGGGAGAGGAGGCAGAAGGGAGGGGATGGAGGATAGTAACATGAGGGGTTGAGATGGTCCAGTCAGGGAGAGATGGAGAGGGAGAGGAATGACAGACAGATCTTGATAGAGACAGCCATTATGGAGTTAGGGAGGAATGTAGTGCTAAGGAAATTCCTAGCTAAGACTCCAAGCTGTAGTGGAGGGGGTACCTGGACAGACCTTTGGCTATAAGCAGATCAGTGACTACCCTAAATATCATAGAGTCTATATCTGGTCACTGATGGAAACAAAGGCAGTGATCCACAGCCAAGCCCTGGGCTGAGCTCCTGGAGCTTAGTTGAAAAGGCGAGATAATATGAGCAAGGGGTCAAGATCATCATGGGGAAAAACTCCCCTATCATTACAGAGTGGCAGCACTCCAACGTGGTTAACGAACTCCATGTAAAACCTGAGAGAGCTTGGGAAGTAATTCTGGGCAGAAAGGAATAGAGTAAAACATTGCTTCTTGGTAGCAACAATCTCTTGGGTCTGCTATGCTTGCTAGAGGCAAGCGCTCTCATTTAAGAGAGGCTTCCTGACTCAGCTTTA
>LOEQ01004301.1:149475-174219 GCA_001685075.1 Bramus lutescens
GCTTGTTTACATTTAAAGATAGATATGCTATAGATATAAATATTTTGAATTGATGTGGCTCTTGATTTATTGAAAAAATATGAATTCAATTTTGATATATGTATAGTTCTGCTCTTGATTAGGTATTGTATTTGTGCATCTCATTTGAAAATGTATAGTTAAAATACAGTTAATAGACAGTCATCTATGATACTCAAATTTGTAGTCATGTTAGGTTTTCCTGATTTATAGAGATATATTTTAGAAGGATAGATATTCTTTAAACCTTTCAAAGACCTATGGAATATGGCATTTAAAATGATTTAAAAACTTAGCACTTTTCATGACAATGAGGCACATCTGCTCCTGGCAGCATCAATCTACTTCAAGAGGAAGGTGGACGTAAAAGAGACTCCTTATCGAGTTTGTTAGCCATTTGGGCAAGAACGTGTTTTTGCCTGGAATGCTTGATGTTATGCTGTTTGAACTGGACATGCAGAACCCACAGAAAATGACTGCTAGATTTGTCTAAATGCAAGACAGTCCTTCAGGGTTCTTGCTTCATGAAAGAGTCTCCCAGACATTCTTCAAGACACATAAGAAAGTGATTAACAAACTGCCAATATAGGTGGAACCGTCTTAGAAAGTTCCTGCTTCATTGAAAAGTCTTCTAGATACTATGGGCCTGTGGGCTGAAGATAGATACTCCAGAGATACAGAAAACCTTGGTTGACTGTCCTGGCAGTGAGATGTCCCTGTTAATTCCAGAGTTTTGGAAATTGCTTACAATGTACTTCCTCTTAACTTAGGTAATATTATATCATGCTGGGGTCTTTGTTGGAGTTGAAAGAGAGATTGTTATAATTATAGCTTTTCTTAGTTATAATAAGAGATAAAATTGATATAAATATTGTAATTATAATTCTTGTTTGATAATTATTTTGTTGTATGTATTCTTGCTATGTTAAAGTTAAATCCTTCCTTTTAATTTAGACAGAAAACAGGAAGTGATGTAGGATTCCCCTCTGAATGCTCTGAATATGCTTTATCATCATTGATTAATAAAGAAGCTTCTTTAGGCCAATGACTTAACACAGTAAAACCAGACAGAAAAACTGAACAAAGATGAATAAAAAGCATAGACAGAGTCAGAGAGACTCCATGTAGCTGCCAAAGGAGACAGATGCCCAGGAATCTTACTTGTAAACCACAAACTTCATGGTGATATACAGAATAATGAAAATCGATTAATTCATGATACAAGATCTAGCTAACAATATGCTTAAGTGATTGGCCAAGCAGTATTATAATTAATGTAGTTTCTGTGTGATTATTTCAGGTCTGAGAGGCCAGGAAATGAATGAGCATCCTGTGCCCACCTATGAACTATGAGAATTCCAGAGCTGGCTTTCTGCAAGCTGTAAAACCAGAGGAGATTGAGCATAAATTTTTATGAGTCTGAAAGCCTGAAAAACAGATTAGTCCCTGAGATAAGTCCAAACTTGAAGCTCCACACAGACGGGTCAGTGGCATAAGACGTATAGTTGAGAGGCTGGAGAACGTAAAGCTTTGTCATTAGGGAGTAGAAAAAGATGAGTGTCAGAAGAGAGTTAACTCGGCATTTCTTTGTTCCCTCTCACTTGGCTCCATATGGATCCATATTGTGTCTGTACTGAGAGAAGAACATTTTTTTTTACTCTACTACCCAAAATAAATGCTCATATTTACTAGAAACACTGTCACAGACACAGCAGTAGAAACCATTTACCAGTTATCTCGGCAGGCTCAGACCAGTCAAGTTGACATGTGAGCTAACTAAATTGTGATAAATTGTGTAAATCTAAGCAACACAGGTAAGAGCAATTTTCCTGGGCACAGTAACATGCTGTCATTTTCAAGGTAAAGAAACCTTTGAGAAAGTAAACTCCAGGGAAGAATGCATAATGGAAGTCTAGAATCACAGACTTAGTTGAGTTTTAAAATTCCATTAAAAACTACAAGTAGATGTCTTAGATGTATATGCTTAGGCATTGGTCTAGCTGCCAACAAAGATTTGAGAATCATAGGTGCCCCTCAATGGAAGAATGGATGAAGAAGGTGTGGCACATATGAAAACACTTTACTGAGGGAGATAACCCAGACCCCAAAAGAGGAATATGGTATGTAATCACTCATTAGTGGATTCTAGCTATAAACAAAAGACAACAAGCCTATAATTCCTGATCCTAGAGAAGCTAAATAAGAAGGTGAACCCAAAGAAAAACATAGTTATCCTCCTCGATATTGGAAGTAGACTAGATTACCAGGCAAAAGTTGAGAGAATGGGGGTGAGGGTGGGGTTGGAGGAAGGGGAGATGGGAAGAGAGAAGGGAGAAGGGGTGGATGGGGGGAGCTTGGGGAAATGGGATGGTTGAGATGGAAGAAGGGTGGATATGGGAGCAGGGAAGCATATATCTTAATTAAGGGAGNGACTCTCTGAATGTGGCTGACAATGAGGGCTGACTGAGAAGCCAATGATAACGGCACTGGGTTTTGATTCTACTGCATGTACTGGCTTTTTGGGAGACTAGTCTGTTTAGATGCACACCATCCTAGACCTAGATGGAGGGAGGAGGGCCTTGGACTTCCCACAGGTCAGGGAACCCTGACTGCTTTTTGGACTGGAGAGGGATGGGGAGGGGGAGTTGAGGAGTGGAAGGGAAATGGGAAGAGTGGAAGAGGTGGAAATGTTTAATAAATAAATAAATAAACAAATAAATAAATAAATAAATAAATATATGAAACAAAAAAGATTTAA
Source organism: Bramus lutescens (assembly GCA_001685075.1). Lineage (NCBI taxonomy): Eukaryota > Metazoa > Chordata > Mammalia > Rodentia > Cricetidae > Bramus > Bramus lutescens. The sequence continues at coordinate 152,252 of LOEQ01004301.1, forward strand.
GAATCATCATTGTATAAACAGCATTTAAGGACATCTGGCTTGTAAAAACGTATAATGCACTTAATAATTCACAGAAAAGTGTGTATCAATTTTCTATCTATTGGAACTGTGATGATTTCAGGTCAGATAAATAATTCACACAAAGAAAAGCTGACTGAGAGCAGCCGTAATACCAAAGAAAACCCAGAGTTGTAGGTTCAAAAGCAAAAGGTTTCTGCAAAAAAAAAAAGAAAAACAAACAAAAAAAGCCTCTTTGTTTCTTATCATATACTGCAAATGGGTTAGGAAAAATGAATAATGAGAATATGTCACTGGAATTATGTAACATTGAGACATAACCAGATAGATGCAAACTTATGAAGATGGAAGTTACAAAATAATCCCATACTAGCTCAGAATTGCATATAATAATGGGTTATTTATTTAGGAGTATACTCACAGGTAACAGTCCTCTGCATGAACAGGGAACAGGAGCCAAATCCAGAGCCAGCTCTCTCTCTCTCTCTCTCTCTCTCTCTCTCTCTCTCTAAGTGAGAGCACACTTTATGTTGGTATTTATAGCATATGAGACCACACCAAGTACACTGGTATCTTAATGGCTATTGGCTAAAAGAATTCCTACAGCACCTCCCCCTTTTGCTTAAATAAAAGAGTTCTATAACTATATATAATAAGAAGAAATATCAAGTATAAAACTTAGAATTGCAAACATATGCTAAATTATTAAGCAAGGAACATATGCTAAATGTTTGAATAGTCATTCTATCCTAAGGAGTCTAAGTCTTGTATTAGAAATGGTGTGGCTAAATCATAAGAGGAAAGTAACTATGACCATCTAATCTTTGATCCCATTGAAGGCCTGAGAAGAGAGATAATGTTACTTGAATAGCCAGGAAGTGCAATTAAGCAGCTTCCAAAATAAACAATAAATGACAGAGACAACTGGCTTCCTGAGCAATCACCCAAAGTTTCATTTGCAATGTTGAAGCAACTAACTTTGAATAAGGCCTAGAGTAACTGACAGAAGATTTTCCAAAGCAAAAAAAAAATCAGAACCCTCTTACCCTGTCTTGGCACTGTTTGGCCATCTTATTTCTTGTATCCTGCTTGTCTTATCTGGAAATCATGCATTTTGTCAGCGGTCAAGGCATGGGCAGTTTCTTGTCCAAAGTCCAGTTTTGCCAATAAGAAAACAAGCTCCAAGTGGAGTGTCTTCAGGGCTCTGCATTCTCTTGGGAATAGATCCATGCTGCCAGGAGCAATCATGTCTTATTTCAAGAGAACCCTAAGTTATTTAAATGGCATTTCTATAGTTCTTTGAAGTGGTTGAAGATTACCTATTTATGCATAATACAATCTACATGTATCTAAAGAACTTGATTAGTTTGACTATAAATATGACAAACATGAATGACTATTAACCTAAAGTAATTAATACCTGTATAACTTTAAGACTAAGACTTCATATTAGGATATTAAACAATCTTTAAACAACTGTGAAGCAATTGAAGACAAAGACCTCAAAATGTCAACAATGTACAAGTATCAGAGGCAGAAATTTATAATAAAATATGATAAATATATACTAAAATTCTGTCAATATATAAAATGTCTTAAAGAGAGGTAGAAACATGCATACATAGAATCTGACAAAATAGTTTTGCGTAAGTTTACAAATATTATAAACAGAAATAGGAGCATATTCAATATAAAAATATAATTTGAACATGTGTCAATATACAAAAATCTATATCAATGTAAATTGACTATAATAATACCTCACAATTATTCATTTTATTACTCATGATTATTATCAGTGTGAGTAAGCTCGCACTTATCTACCTATGATCCCATCCAATTTCCCTTTTATTTCAAAGAGATCCCTGAGCCTACAGAATTTCCATCCCAATCCCCAACCCAATACCAGTTATAATCAACCCTAATTCATATCTCTAAACTTGATGACTAACTTTGTCGGGAGAGGAAGCGTCATCTTCTAGAATTACTTCCAGTTGTCATGGAGGCATTTCTTTCTATGGGATCCTGTGAAAGTAAAAGCTCTCATGGTCTCGTATGTTCATCTAGAGGCTTTTTTTCCAGGAGAAGCAAAACTCCTAATTTTTTTCAGCATGTCCTGAGCTCTGTATTGTAGAAGCTAACTCCTGGGACCAAATGTTGAGCAACAGTATGTTTGAATGTTACTCTTATAAAGCAAGCAGCTTCTATAGAGTACTCAGAAAAGTATTATTTTGTTTATGCTCAATTCTTTAAACAATAGAATGTTATATATTCATAATGGGATTGATGATTAGGAAAAGCTTAGCTAGAAAATTCTGGAAATAGAATTCTGAAGCTCTAAAAATTTTGAAAGGAAAGAAAGAAACCTAAAACCAGATTAATAAGAAGTATTTAAAGGAAGTTTTAAAAGGAATAAACACAAATGGAAGACGAGTATTTTTAAAAGTTCACCATCCTTAGCCATCACAGAAATGCAAATTAAATTACTATGAAATGTCATTAAAATATTGGAATGTTTATCACAAAGAAAACAATAAGCAATACTGATGAAAAATGTAAGGAATAAAACCCTCATACACTTTTGGTGGAAAAACAAATTATTACAGCCACTACAAAGCTCTTCTTCTAAAACCTACAAAAATTATAACATAACCTTTCTATATATCTCCTTAGTAGAAGACCAAAGGTCTCTATTTTCTACTATAGAGACACGTGCTCACACATATATAGCTGGTGTATTCACAATAATAATAACACAGAAATAGCCTAGATATAAGCTGATGAATGGATATTGTAAAGATAGTATCTACAAACAATAGAATTATAGTCACGAGTCAAGAAAAGTAAAATTAAAAAATCTGAAAGTAAATGGAGGGTGAAGAAAAATATACTGGCTGAGGTAACCCAGAAACAGAATATAGTCATCCCTTCATCTCATTCATATGTAGGTCGCACAGATGAACCTGTAGGTTTGTGGGTTTTAGTTTGGGAGAAACGCAGTAGCCATCAAAGTAGAAAAGGACTATTTGTGGAGAGGGGAATGAAAGATGCTAAGGGAGGAGGAATAGCTAAATGAAGGGGAAAGGGGGAATAAAGGGGATGGAGGCTTAAGTGGGGTAAGAAATGGCTAGGTAGGGGAAAGGAGGGGATTAGGAAGGAATAACCAATACTGAGGTCATTTGCAAAAGCCATAAATAAACCTAGAATTTCAGAAGAGTTATCTGTTGTATGTATGCATGTGTGTACATAACTCTAAGTGTAATGCCCCTATACAGGCTATTATAATAATCCAAGATAACATGGATTAAAAAATTAAAAACCCAGTGCCCGGTGAGCAGTATATTCTTTGAAGCTTTTGGTCAGAGTTGTCCTAGAGACTCCCCAAAACGCTAGTTGTTGACATTGCTCTTGGTTGTTCATGAGAACTTTATGGCAAGATCATATAACTGAAGGATGCAAAAGTCAGAGACCAGAACCAGGGCAAAACAGCATCTTCCACTCATAATTAGATTGTTGCCCTCATGAACTTGAAGTAGCCATAGTTGTCTATACAGGACCTGTGCCAGTTTAAGCTAGTCAACACTCTGGCTTAGAGTAGAGCAGGGACACATGGGCCCTCATCTCTAGCTGGGAAGATAGCTGATGACTTCTGGAGAAGGAAAAATTAACTTACCTTATAGATTTGGTCCCCCTTAACCATATTCCAGTGGGCGTCACAAACTCATGAATATATAGGTAGCCAATATTGGTCGCTGTGGGTTAAAATTATTAAGAGACCAAGAAATTAGTGGTTTGGGGATGTGGATTTTATATGGAAAGGATTGTAAGGAGAAGTAGGGGGTTAATATGATCAAATTACATATTATGTGGTTGTCAAAGAATTAAAAAATAGTTATAAATGAATATATAAAAATAAATAAATGAATATCAGCTCCTCGAAATATAGTGTGAGTCTTCTCCATTTATATAAACTGATAAGAATTCTGCAACTGTCTGTTACTGTTCCTGTTCCAGGAGGCATATAGTTGTTGTCTCCAAGTTGCTAAGTTTATATATGCACAGTGAGACTGACATTGCATGAACTGATCCAGATACCCCAATTACCTCACATTAATGGGTCATTTAAAGGGTTCTTCCATCCTCAGACACAGAGAGTAAAAACACAGCTTGACACATAGACTTTCATTTTGGTCTGTCCAGTGTGATTTGTGGCCTGTCATTCTTAAGGCAGTTGGAGGAGAAGAATGTCAACCTTACAGCCTCTCTATCACTCTTCAAGAAGACAGAGTGAGCTACGTCTTCTTTCTTTATATCCTAGTAACTTGACTGTTCCTGAGAAAGTTTGTATCATTTCAAACAACATGAAATCAATCCTTTCTGAACTATAATTCGTCCTAGAAAAGAAATTCCGTAATATGTCCTTCAATTTTTTACACATTTTCTTAGTGTAATAATCAATTTCCAACTAACATTATTTCCATTTCATTCTGATTAATATTACATTTTCTGTGTGTGTCTGGGGAGAATTCAGGACAAAGGAAATGGGTGGACATTTTATTTAGTATAGAATATTTGCTTATCTGTTTATATTTATTCCTGATATGTTTTTATCAAATTTCAGTTTTCTTATTAATACATACTATGTCATGTTAAAATACCTTTTACATAGACTTACAATGATCCCTAATGAGTAACCTAGTAAGGATTTCTACTACTGTGAAGAGACGTCATAATCACAACAACTGTTATAAAAGAAAACATTCAACTCCAATTAGTTCTTAAAGGTTTATTTCATTATCATCATGATGCCACATGGAAACATGCAGACAGACATGTTGCTGAAGAAGGAACTGAGAGTTCTAGACCTTGAGTCACAACAAGCATAAGCAACTGTGTATTGTATCATGCAAAGGATATGTTTAGGCTATTCCCATTGTGACTCCCTTCCCCCAACAAGACTACTCAAGCAATACCACACCTCCTTATAGTGCCACTCCCTATAGTGGTGAATTTCTTTCAAAGCACCACAAGTTCTCAAACATCTGCATCTTTCTGAATGCTGTATTTAAGTTCCCATATTAGGTCTTCCACATAGAATCAATATTACTGGAATAATATTGTTTTACTAAAAATATGTATTATGGAAATATATATTTCCTGAAATATGTATTTTTATTCTTATAGTTCAGTAATTACTAGTAGAGAATTTTATTATATGTTGATTTTGAAAAGAACATAAAATATTATTTGACGAAAAATGAATTTGCACAGGAGTACAAGCCTACCTATAATAAATGTAGGAAATTAACCATGATGTGTGCCCTTTATTCATGTTTCAGAGATGAACTAAGATTTATCTTCTTTCATAGCAATGTAGTTGTAGTAGAGCACATAGTTGCCTGACTGTTGTAGCAATTCATGCTCACAAATATTTACAATTTTAAATGTTGAACAATCTGAGTTTGTTAAAATTTGAAGCTTTCAAAATATATGTGTTAACGTGGATATATGTGCATGCATGGAGACAGACATGTGCAAGCACCTTCAAATGCCTGAGAAGTTCATTAGGTTCCTGCAGCTGGAGTTACAGGAGATTGTGGGCCATTGGATGTGAATATTGAACAACAAACATCAAGAGGGGATAGACATTCATAACATTTGAGCCATCTCTCTTTTCCCTGAATTTCAAACAATTAAGAAGTGGCTAGGTCATAAAAGTGGAACCTTCACGTACCCACACATAAAGATTAGGTCATTATGTGGTTCATCTCTTCTGGAAGAACCAACATAAGGTGTTGCCTTAGAAATAGAAACTAGCTTCACCCAGGAGCATGGCTGCTTACTGTGGTACTGTTTTTAGTCTCTGTAAATGTGATACATTCCTTATGATAAAGGATGCAATCTCATTTTGGTATAGTGTCACAAATGAGCTGGGATAACAGCACCTTGTAAAGAACATCCAATGCAATTAATTGTGTGAATAGTATTTTTCCAATTCAAAGGTGGATGAGCTCAATGACAGTGTGAAGAAAAACTGTTGTTACTTCAATCTGCCTCATACTGTGGAGATACACATTTGTAGAGCAACCCTGTAGGGAACCAAGATCCAGGGCAATAATGAGATCTACCCCGAATTCTAGACATTCAACTAGGAACTACTATGAGAAAATAATGTACAGATCTCTTCTACAGGATTATGTTGTTATATTTACTATTAAAAGTTGTCCACTTTTATGTTATTAAAAAAACTTTGAGTGAAGTTACAGACAAAAGTTTTTGATCTCATTTAAAGGTATACAGGACAAGTGGCCTATCTATGTAGATTATATACATTGTTATCAAAGACAAAGCTTTGGTTTATAAGCCAAGGATCCAAAGAAAAAGATTTTGCATGAAGTATAATCTGATGATAGTAATGCTTGTATATTCCTAAATATTTGATAAATGACTAAATATGTACAGACAAGCATTTGTTAGCATTTGCTCAGTTTTGTTTATGGAGCGGCTTTAGAGTTAAGAGAAATCAGAAACAACAAAAACTATTCCTAAAATTCTGAGTTATAAAGGTAGTGTGATGTTGCAGGTGCTAATAAGATTTTGATTGACTGGACAGGTGCAGGTTTTATTAAAATAATAGTTAAACATATGAAAACGAAACCTTTTAAAGTATCTAAAGGAATGTATATATTTTAGCAAAATAAAGGAATATCAAAGTATAGATCTGATAGAAAAATTTGCATGTAGCTACCCAAACTGGGTTCTAGAGCAGCTTGGGGCAAGAAAACACCGCATTTAAGAATTCCCAATTGCAAAAAAGTTAAAGCCTGAGTTCCTGCTTGAAAGCCTACTAATGTGCTCCACAAAGGCACTATTGTTTGAGAAAAGTCAAATAGATCTGATGTATTTTAGAAAGCAAGGGATAAGTTTTTGTTTTAACAAGCATTTTTTCTGTTAGTGGAGCCTAATTTGCAACTCTCTAGGGACTACAGCTTTCTCAATATAATTTTCTACCTGATATGTTTCATCCTTACAGCTTAAGATTTGCAATTTTATGTTCTACATAAAAAAATATAGGGGGACCTTAAAGTACTATATTCTGCTTTTGTAAAGTCCATCTTCAGATTAGTTTTATGTAAGATAAATTCATAGGTACAATTTAGAAGGGCAGAGGCTGAACTACTTTTGTTCAATGCAAAAACTTCTTTGGCATGCAAAAGAAAAAACGTGTTTAACAAACATTCAAAAATATAGACTAAATTTAGAGAACTCAATATAATACTGAATATGATCAGTTTTTGTGATGAATTGGTATGTGTTGGGTACATGTGATGAGATAATCTATAGTAACAATAGTGTTTTTGTTCATGCGTACATTTGTTTTGCACTTGTTTGAGTCAAGGTTCACTGTAGACCAGACTGGCTTCAACCTAGCTACATGGACAATGGTGACCATAGACTCCTGATCCTCATGCTTTTATCTCCCAAGTACTAGAAATTTAGATATACAGCATTATTTTAAATTCTTTAAATTTTGGTATGTAAGTCATTTTCTTCAAATTTATCTTAAACTACAATGTAACTCATTCAAGGAAGAGAAATATCGTAAGATTCTATAATAGACACCACCTAGGCATGAAATGCCTACGATATTAGCAGTTTCTGTTCAGAATGTCAATGTGGTTTATAAAGAAATATTTACAGTTCTTTTACCAATCAGTATCAACTGGAAAAATATTAAGAGTCACCTGGACTTGTATTTATCTGAGATTGTTTTGTGTCTCAGTCGCGTCTCAGTCAGGGAAAGAAAGCAAGCTCATATGGTTGAGTAACCTTGACAAATATTAATTTTTTATAGTATGTATATAACTTTCTTTTTCCCCAAAGTCTGAAAGAGAAGGCAAACAGTATTTTCTAGATCAGTAGGGTGCCAATGGTGAAGTGACAGGAGCAGCTGCCTCTGCTCCAGGAATACCACATGTTGACGGTATAGTTGCAATGTAGGAGAATCAATGCTAACTCACCCCAAACTCGGAGAAGACCTACTGATGCACTAAATCTCATTTTAGTTTTTTTTTCTTTTATTCTATAAAAACATTTTAAGACTTATCCCTCCAAACCACTTTTATTTAATTCCCCAAGATACTTAAGAATGTGGAATTATCAGGTTTCATGTTCTCCTTCCCCCTCTTCCTCTAATTTTGAATCATTTCATTCATATTTAGTTTTGTAAAGCAAATCTCCAGTGGTGCTTTAAGTTTGTAACGTTTTACTACTTTATTTATTTATGTGGGTTATCATCTTTCTTGTCAATTAATTCATTTATTATAAACTACAATATCAGTATTATTTGTGACATTATAATAGTTATCATTTATTTCTTAATCATTCATTATAAAGAACTGGAGGTTTGTGAGAAATAATACCTACATCAGTTCTTAGTGGCCTTTTTGCTTTGGATAATCAAATAACCTAGGGTATCTCAGAATTATTCTCATCTTTTATTCTGAATCACTTTCCCAAATATGTTCCTATATGACCACATTTAATTATTGCCCCTTAACATTTTGGGTATTTCTTTAATCTTCCATCAATCACTTTACTGAAACTGGTGCATAAAGTTAATAAAAATCACGTTTTAGAGTTTCACAGGTTGTGTTGGTTTGCTTCATTGTGTTTCTGTGTTCTACTATTCCTCTTCAACTTTTGCTGACTCCCTTGAACTTGGCCCTTAATGGAGGCAGCTCATGGCAGGTTTCCTTCTGTTTGTAAGAGCGTACTCTCCTATTTCTCTCCTCTCCTTAGTCTCTTGGTTTCTTTTTGAACTACTGTCACTCAAATGTGAACTTCCTTTAATTCATGAGGAACTGCAGAGTTCTCTGTTTACACTGACTTTTAAGAATATCCATATCTGAAATTAAACAATGACTCACGACATGAAATTCCCTTCTGTTAAATTCCTACATGAGAATACTTGTTCTGAGAGTTCATCTAACTCTCTTGTCAAATTTATTTTGCCTTGATGATCTTTCTCTCATAGGGCAGCCCATGTTCCACATAATTTATACCCTTACCTGTATATTATTAAACATATGTATACCCTCATTTTTATACTGAGTCTTAAAACAACATTTATATGTTTAGATGTCCTTTACAAATAGCTAAGAATGCTTCCACAGTTGATTTTCATTAAGGTCCGACCAAAAAAATCTGTACTTTTGTTTAGCTATTGATAAGTCCCACAGAGAGCAGAGTAGTCTTGTATTTACAGTTATATTTTCATTTTCCTCTTAAAAAATGAAAGTACTTGGGGAAATGAGTCAATGGTGGAGTAGCATTCTCACAGTGAAAAACTAGAGGGGAGTAAAAACACCATTAGTCTTTATTATTTTAAGTCCATTTGGCACTTTTAAAATCCAATGTGCCCTTAAAAAGAAACAGAAAACTCATAGCCAAAATTTAAAATGCCTTCTAAAAACAGGAGAGGAAGAAAAGAATGTATTGAGTTTCTTTGTGTGAAACTCATAGCCTTAGTTTCATGGGAAAACTTCCATTTTCCACCAAGATGCCCTGTACTATGAAGGGTTGCCATTTAAAGAACAACCAGGAAGCCATTCAAAGAAAGGGAATTGTTAAGGATAGGGTTTGTGCTGCATTCCAATCATGTTCCTTTCAAACCCTGGCTTTATGGATTTTAAAGTAACCCTGAGGGGGCACTCTTTTTCTTTTGTCCCCCTGAAATAACATCATTAAACTCCTCTAAAAAATGGTCTCTGATATGATTCCTCTTTCCAGCTGAGGCGACGTTTTCTATAAGTAATAACAAAGCAGCTGAACTGAGTAAAAGCAAACTGAGCAGATCGGGATATCAATCCTGATGGGACCAAAGCGAGCCCCTCTGTTAACTTCTGAAGTACCTGAACTCTTCTGAACCAGTTGGTTTTGACTGAGATCGTACATGCTCTTTTACTTTTGAATCTGTGCCAGAGGGGCTGCCATGGTAGACTTCTCTAGCTATTTTTCTTCTTCTTCTTCTTCTTTTTTTTTTTTCAGAAGAATTTAAGACGGGAGATGTCAATGTGTGTACTTAAGCGTAAAAGTGATCATTTTTTAACCACTGGTGGGAAAGTAGTTCGCCAGTGGGGAGCTAAGTGTTGAAATCTGGCATTAATCCACTGCAGTTGGACCAATAGATCACAGATAACTATACAGTGTAGGCCAGTGAGTTCTCTTGCTTAAAATGAAAAAGAGAAAAGAATTGGAGAGTATTGAGAGGCAAGGCAGGAGATTTCTCAAAAGGTGCAGTACACCGCTCTATTGACTTAAGCCAGCCACGAGGAAATCTTAAAACAATTTAGAGAAGAGAGTGTCACTACCTCAATGAAGATCAGTCTTCATAACAGAGGAGGACGGGGAATATTCCAGTATGAAATATTGTCGGGCCTCTCTGTGTTTACCTTCAGGCTCCAGCAGACACTAAATCACATTCGAAAAGTTAGCTGAATTTAAGCTGAACAGGCTGCTTATGTCACCACAAAAGTGACACAGCCAGAAATGGAAGAGGAAGTCAAAGTAAGAAAATTCTCTTAGGAGAGAATCAATAAAGAAACAGAAATCCAATTCTTCTACTGGGATCGTGGTAAACTACTCTTCTGTTGAAGGCTAAAATTAAGAACTACCTTGGTCCCAAATTTGGCCACTAATGTTAGATGTATAAATTTAATGGATCAAAACCATCATTAAAGTCTGATATTTTCCTTTTATTGGAATGCAAGAAGGCCCAGTGGAGAACAGTGTTTACACCAAAAAAGAACAGTCTTGTAACCTCAACCCCAACTAAGCCAGAGAACCTGTCCTTGGTGGTACATGGACCTGGGGAACTGCCTGGAAAACTACCCAAACCCAAAAATAGACTCAAATGAGATGCTACTACAGGTACAGTCTGTTGGGAACTGCTGCTGAGCTGTTAATGTGGACAACATGGCCCAACCCTATGAAAACAAAACAAAACAAAACAAACAAACAAACAAAAAAATTGGTGCCGGGATATAACGCTTCCGGGGCAGTCATAAACTTAAGAGCAATAGTGAAGCGTCTAAAACCATATGATCAAGTTGTCATCGAGCTGGCTCAGGGTTCAGATGAATTTTGCACTGTACAATCTCTTGCTGTCAGTCCGCACTGGCAGATGTTGGGAACCCGTGTAGGTTCTACAAACATAGTGCTGAATTCTGCTACAAGCTTTGTGACAGTCGTCCTTGTGGAAGGGGCTCTGATTGAGGCACTGTGACAATCTTTGCCTGACTTAGAGGTTTGTTTACTCTGGGATGCTAGGTGTTTGTGTGTGGAGAAAGGCCCCTTAAGTTAGTCACGTGGCTAGAGGTCAAGGAAATGGAAGCTGCTCAGGTAGTAGCAATTGTTCTGTCTTCCTCTTTGTTAGACAAAGCCAATGAAGGCGGAACTGTTTTTCTCCCCTAGAGCAGCAGTTCTCAACCTCCCTAATGCTGCAACCCTTTAACTCACTTCCTCATGTTGTGGTGACCCTCAATCACAAAATTATTCCATTGCTACTTTATAACAGTAATTTTGCTACTGTTATGAATCATACTGCAACTACCTGATAGGCTACTTCCGCAGGGGTTGCAACCCACAGGTTGAGAATCACAGCTCCAGATTGACAAAGAGATATCTCTGGAAGTTGACCGAAAAAATGAAGGGTAATATGGGAATCAACCTAGATGACATCTTCAAATGTGTTAGGGCATACCCCTGTATCCAGAAGAGCGTCTATGCTGCTTACTCTGATTTACTGGTGGGGCTGGATTCTGAGATGGCCACTGTACCCCTAGTATAGTCAAGCATCTAGGATGTGAATATTAACGGTGAGTTTTCATACTACAAAACCTTGCCAATGGCAGTTTCCATGCTTGTATCTGAGGCTTTGAATAAAACGCCCTGAAGTCTCCATAGGTTTCTCCTGGAGAAGGCTGTAGAGAATTGGAAACATCTACAAAGAGAGTAGGGGTGAAAGCCATGACCAAGTGCTGCTCTACTGGCAAGAATGACTAGTGTGAACCGACCTATGTCTTCCGCTCACCTTCTGAGCATATGACGCTAAATCGAAATTGTTAGCCCTGGATACAGAACTTAATTTGAAATGGCAAAAACAATTAGTATAAATCATAAGTAGTAGAAAGCATTAAAACAAAACAAGACAAAAAATTAGCCATTTGAATTTTGAAAAAAGTTACCATAAGAGAAGTTTCATCTAAAAAAATTTAGTCAGATTTAATTAAAATAATAAATAAAGGAGCAAGTGCTAGTGAGTTTGTTGTGCAGGTCAGAGCACTTACTTCTTTTTCAGAGGACCAGAGTTCCGTCCCAAGATCCACGTGTGTCTCCCTTCAACATTATCCCCAGTGACTTCTATTGACCTCTACAAGCACTGCATACATGTGGTTCATATACATATATAGTTCATGCATATAACTATTTAAAATATAAGTAATAATATGGTCATTATACATAAAATAATGTTTTATTACCAGTTTTCTCCAATGGAAGCTGACTGAGTATATTAACCTCTTCTTAGGGGTGGCTCCATGGCCACAAGTATTTGGCCAACAAAAAAAACTCAAACTCAATGGCAATTTTGTAGAATTTCATCTCATTTTACTTTGTTTCAGTCACTTTAACTAACCAAAGGTAGATCTCATGCCTGTAAATACAAGCTAAATTTAATATTAATCTTTGTGCTGTTTCTTGGCTTCCTAGTGAAAGGGAGACACTGCATAGTAGACTAACTTATTCTAATTCAAAATGAACCTCTAAGTCCATGTAGAATTTGGGCATATAAAAGGTCTGCTACATAAAACACACTATTTTTAAACAGAATATATACATGATGCAGGATTCCCCTCTATATGCTGTGAATATGTTTTATTACCATTGGTTAATAAAGAAGCTGTTTCAGCCAATGACTTGGCAGAGTAAAACCAGGAGGGAAATCCAAACAGAGATATATAGAGAGAGCAGCTGTAGTAGGAAACATCATGTAGCTGCCAAAGAAGACAGACATCAGAGCCTTACCAGTAGACCAAAGCTTCATGGCAATACACAAATAAATATAATTGGGTTCATTTAAAATGTAAGAGCTAGCTAGAAATATGCTGGAGTCCTCAGTCAAACAGTGTTGTACTTAATATAGTTTCTGTGTGACTATTTGGGTCTGGGTGGCAAGGAATGAAGAAGTAGTCTTTGCTTACATAATGTTGACAATATGAGCAAAATACATGTACATGAAAACTGAGAAAGCTTAGGAATGAATTCTAGACACACATGCACACACACACAAAAAAAACAGAGTTAGGCATAACAGCATAGTTTCTTAGTAGCAACATTTTCTTGGGTGGTCTCTGAATGCTAGAGGCAAGAAGTGATGTGATTCATTTAAGAGACAGCTTCCTGACTCAGCATTAGCAGCAGAAAATGCATGTCTTCATTAAGAGACAGCTGCATGATTCATGCTGGCTGCACTAACTCTGGCTTTTTCAGGAAGTCCTGCATTTAAATGGGGTTTGTGAGCAGTGTACAACTAGTTGCTTAATGGCGACATAGACCTTCTACATCCCTAGAGCTGGGGTGGTGAGCTTGGCTCTCAAAGACAGTGAACTCACTTCCACCATATAAGACAGAGAGAAACCAACAGGCAGGGCTGGAGAGTTGGTCCTAGCCATTCCTGCTTAACATTTTTTTAAAAAGGCACTCCTAGTCAGATATGCAATAAAAACAGATTCAGATTTTAAAAAAAGACCTCTAAATGGGTCACAGTTTTAGATAAATGTGCAAGGGCTTAAGAGAAAGAGAAGAATACAGATAGTCAAAGATTAAAGAAGTAAAAATAATAAAATGAACATTAAAAATAATAGAGTTAAAAAAGTCACATAATGATGTGGAAAACACAGAGAGTCTGGATTATGTATACTATCATGTTTTCTTTGATTTTTTTTTACTTCAGAGAGACATTTGATTCTGGGGATTGCTGAGTTAAACCAACATAAAGATAATTATCTTCGTTTCAAAATTTGGAGCTAAGGATACGTTGCTTTGGAAAAGAGATTCTCTTTTGTTTCCAAAAAAAGAGAGAGAGAGATTCATTCCAGGCTATGTGGTTTGATGGAACAAGACCTCCCATAAGGTCTTCATGAACACTATAAATATCCAACAAACAAAAGGAAGATGTTTATAGAAAACAATGCCAAAATTTCCAAAGTAATTGTTTCTAATTATTTATTTTCATTTAAAATGGGTTGATTATGAATGGTTAAATGGTCACAGTCAATTTCTTTTTTATAAAAGAGAGGGTCATGTTATAAAAATGAACATTTTGCATTGGTATGGATCTTGGTAATGTGATACAAATTTAAGCTCAATTTGTTACATTGTGTATATGTATTTCTGCTCTTGTTTAAGGTAGTATGTTTATACAGCTCATTTAAAAATATAATGTATAATTAAAATTATGGATTAATAGATAGTAATCTATAATTGTCAAACTTGTAGTCATGTTAGTTGGGTATTCTAGATACAGAAAGATATATTTCAGTTAGATAGACAATCTTCAATACTTCACAGACCTACAGAATATGGCATTTAAAAAGATTTAAGAATGTAGACCTTTCTCAACAGTGAGATATGTATGCTTCTAGCAGCACCTATTACTTTAAAGAGGTTGTGGGCATTAAAGAAACTTGTTAGGGAATTTACCTTCATTGTCATTTGGGCAAGAAACTGCTGTTACCTGAAACTTGATGATATGCTGTATGAACTGTACATGCAGGAACCACAGAAAAGTAACTAACTGCTTAACTTTCCAAAAGATGGGATCTTCCTTCAGGGTTCCTGCTTCACAGAAGAAACTGCCAGACATTCTGCAGGGAACAAAACAAAGTGTCTGGAAAAACTGCCAATACAGGCAAAGCAATCTTTCAAATTTTCTGCTTCATGGAAATGGGCTGGTAGGCTGAAGATGGATGCCCCAAGAGTACAGAAGATCTTTGGGTGATTTTCCAGACAGCAAGATGACTCTTCAATTCTAGAACTTTGGAAGTTGCTTACAATATGCTTCCTGTTTGTTTAGGTAATATTATATCCTTCTGGGGTCTTTGGTGGAGTGGAAGACTAGATAGTTATAATTAGAGTTTTCCTTATTTAGGATAAAAGAAAAATAGATATAAAACTTTAGACTTACAAAGACAGGGATATATGATAGAATATTTTCCTTAATTTTCCAAATGTAAATGTACTAAATATTGTAACTATAATTCGTGTTTGGTAACTTTTTTATATGTAAATTTACTATGTTAAAGTTAAAACCTTCCTTTTTATTTAGACAGAAAAGGGAAGCTGATGGGGAATCCCCTCTGTATGCTGTGAATATGTTTTGGTTAATAAAGAAGCTGTTTTTTCTTTTGACAGCAGGCATGGGGCCTTCTAATTTTTCTGATGAGACACGTTCTCCACAGTAACCGGAAATGACTGGACCACATTTGCCATGGGGGCCTGTGAGAGGCCCCCCATTGCATTTCCCAATGGTAACGGGAATGGGTTGCCTTGTCTATCTCTTGTTAATCTACATTCATTTGTCCAGTGTCTGCCTTTTCCACATCTCCTACATAAACCTGNGACTGGACCACATTTGCCATGGGGGCCTGTGAGAGGCCCCCCATTGCATTTCCCAATGGTAACGGGAATGGGTTGCCTTGTCTATCTCTTGTTAATCTACATTCATTTGTCCAGTGTCTGCCTTTTCCACATCTCCTACATAAACCTGAAGGCTGAGTCTTCCTGTTCCTGTTATTCCTAGGAGAGGCATTATTCCTGGAAATCCATTGCCTACAATCCCTTCTCATATGTCCCATTTTACAACAATTAATACATTTGGTATCTTGATGCTTTCTCTTACCATTGGAAATTGCTTCTCCTACACACGCTTCAGTGCCAGAGTCAAATGTCTCGACGTTCATTGTATACAAGACCCATTCCTCCAAGGGCACTGATATGAACTTTAAAGGCCCCAGGATCCTTTTGCACTCTACGTTGGTATTCTCATAAGATAAATATTCAATTATTACATGTCTGGTTTCTGGATCAGTTATTCCTAATTATACGGCCTTAGTTAGTCTTTGTAAAAAGTCACTAAAGGGTTCTCTCTGACCCTGTTTGACCCTGAGATCTGATTCCACTCTCTATCCTGGGTCGTGAACCCTGTCCCAAGCCTTTAAAGCTGCTGTGGCACATACAGATAAGATGTGGTCATCATATAGAGCTTGGTCCTGAGGATCAGAGTAAAGTCTGTCACCTAGAATTTGATCTAGGNGTCCCAAGCCTTTAAAGCTGCTGTGGCACATACAGATAAGATGTGGTCATCATATAGAGCTTGGTCCTGAGGATCAGAGTAAAGTCTGTCACCTAGAATTTGATCTAGGGAAATCTCAGTTCCTTTTGCTCTTTTCTGTTGCTCTAAAATTCTAGCCTCCTCTTTAAAAAAGGTATCTCCAATGCAATTGTGGGCTGCTTTCTAGGACAGCTAATGTTAATTGAGCCCAATCCTGTGACCTTGTTACTGAAAGCCCAGGTTTTGACCATCTTTCTAACAAAGGACAAATGTAGTCTGTAATTCACAATCACTTGTTTAATTTCTTTCAGATCACTCATACGTGTGGGCTCCCATGTATGTTCCTTGATGACTTTAGGGTATTTGGAGCTGGCTACCTTTTCTGATGTTATTACTGGAAAGGTAGGTAGACCTCTGGGGAAGCTATCCCAGAGAGTTTTACGTACTGTCGAAGTTAAATTTTGCCTTTCTACATTTTGCTCCTGTTCATCAAAGTGTATAATTTCCTCAATCTTTTTAAATCTGTTTACCATTGCCTTCTGCAAGGCCTGAATCTCCTGTCCAGTACTATGCTCTAATGCCTTCATTGAGGATTCGAAGATATGAAGTCTTTCCATTAGAGATAATATCTCATCCTTAGACATAATCCTCATCGCATGTATAGTACCTTCTTGGAGGAACATTCTATCAGTCAATCTGTCATACCCTTTTGACAAAGTCCGATTAGTACATTCGCAGTTCAAATCCTCTCAAATAATGTTTTAGTACCTACAGTCATGGACTGGATTTTATGAGCCAAATCAGCTGTTTTCTCCTCCAGAGCAGTGAATCTCTCTTTAAATGAATTAATATTAGACTGTACCTTTTTAAAAAATATCTCAATTGACTGAGGCATATTAGACAAAGATCTAGTCTCCTCCCTGAGAACTCCAATCTCTTTCTTAAGGAGGTTGGTGTCAGTCTGAATTGTTTTTGAAATTACCTCAAACTTATCATCCAAGATGGCCGTGCCCTTCCTTAAATTTTCAGCTTTTTTTTCTAAGAATACTGGATTCAGTTTGCAAAGACTGCATCATTTTTTTATTGTCAAACCATATTACGAAAAAACTGCAAGATATGAGAAGAAAGTTAACCCTAGAAATAGCCAAGCAAGAGGGATATCATAAGCATCTTGTAAAACCTCATCCATGGTGTAAGCGAAAAAGCTCTGAAAGCCTTGAATGGTTAGATTGTCTGACATTTTTTTTCTTTTTAAATTTAAAGTAAATCTTACATTTTTTTTTAAATCAGCAAGAGTAGGTGCAATAACCATTGCCTGCCAGTATGAATCCATGTGGTGGGAGAATGAGAAGAAAAAAAAATCTGAAAGATAAATCAAGAAGTTAAACTCACAGACTGTGTGCTGTATGAATTACACTAGGAAGATCTCCTGCTCCGATGGCTGTAGAGCTGAGCAGCAGGCGGCAGCACTGGCGCTGGTGGCCACAGCAGCAGCATGGGGCATGAGTGAATCTGCTCTCCAGTGGGAGGCGCAGATAGAGGACAGGCGGCACAGGCCTTCAGGTTCTGCAGGCCGAACGCAGCAGGCACGAGCTGGAGCTCAGTGTTCTTAGGTCCCCTTGCTCTTGGCTGGGATGTGGGAGAAACTGCATGTGGTGGGGGTGTGAGGTGGTGCAGGTATCTATGCCCAAATGGATGCCATGCAGCCCCAACTGACCAGAGCCATAAAAGGGCTCTAGGAGCCCCACTGGGCACCAAGTGAAGGCATATTCGACCAGTATGCTTAAATAAACAGACCAGCTCAAAACAACAGATATAATTTAATAATTGAAAACCAGGAAACTCATGCTACACAGGCCGGGTCATCACTGCGTGAAGAGAGAGCCAGTCTACCTAGATCACCAGGTTTTTCTACCTGGCCCTAGGCGGCCACACCCTAGCCAGATGTGATTGCCCGAGTGGACCAAAGCCCTTCTGATTCTGTCCAGAAGGCAGAATTATATGCCATTCTTATGGTGCTAAGGGATTTAAAAGAATCTCTTAATATAGTTACTGACTTGCAATATGCAGAAAGAGTTATCTTGTATATTGAAGCTGCTGAATTTATTCCAGATGATACAGAACTGACTTTGTTGTTTATCCAGGTACAAGACATGATCAGGAACAGGTTTTGACCTATGTACATAACACACATCCGGTCCCATATGGGTCTGCCAGGTCCTATTGCACAAGGCAATGAAGAAATTGATCAATTGTTGATTGGAATTGTGCTTCAGGCCTCTGAATTTCATAAGAAAACAACACGTCAATAGCAAAGGCTTGAAGAAAGAGTTTTCTATTATGTGGCAACAAGCTAAGGAGATTATAAAGAAACGCCCTACTTGCTCTTTCTATAACCAAACACCATTACCTGCAAGGACTAATCCAAAGGGTACTCAAAGGAATAAAATCTGGCAGATGGATGTGTTCCACTTTACGGAACTTGGCAAATTAAAATATGTACACCACACCACTGACACCTATTCAGGTTTTCAATGGGCAACTNAACAGAAAGGGGTGGAAAATACCCCCAGAAATAGATTACATAATGCTTTATTAAGTTTGAATTTTCTCAATGCTAATGAGAAAGGGACAATGGCCACAGAAAGACATTGGATAATGGAAATGTCTGCTGAATTAAATCAATCAGTTTATTTCAAGGATGTGCTGACCTCGCAATGGAAGCCAGGAGATATGCTGCATTGGGGAAGGGGTTTTGCTCATATTTCCAAAGAAGAAAAATTGTGGATATCATCAAAATTAATAAAAGTTCGGTTTGAAGAGGAGGAATCTTTTGGAAAGGATAAATGACAATTCACCCACAATGATGACAATCATACCAATGGTAAGGAAAACATATAGGATGGGGGCAGGGTTCTCTCCTTATCTCCGCAGTAAAACATTCATCTTCAAAAAATTTAAGGGACTTTGGATATTGGAATACTGACAGATGGAAACTATTTACAACCCAATAAGGATCAGCAAGAAAACTGAATAGATTTAGTAAGTGAAATTATTATAAACATATTTTAAATATATATTAATGTGCATTTATTTATAAATATTTAGAGCTGCTTTTGGTGTTGGACTCTGGCTCAGTCCATCTCCAATTCCAAGCCTTTGGTAAGAGATATCCCAGAGTTTCTGTCTCATGTCAAGAGCCATGATATGAGACAGAATAACAACAACAACAACAATAATAATAATAATAAATAAATAATAATAAATAAACTTTCTTTGCCTTTCCTCATATCTGTTTATGTTTTTATTATACCTTTCATTGAATAATATATGTTTGTATATGTCTTCATAGATAATGCTTAAGTTTCCCATAAGAAACAATGAATTTTCCTGCAGTAATCTTTGAAGTTTCCAGGAAGTAGATGGGACCCCACAACATCAACTCTACCTGGTTAATATGACATCATGATGTTGATAGTGCTACTATAAGACCTGTTTTTTTTGGTACCAGCTGCATAAGGCAGTTCCAAATGGTTCACATCTTTTACAACACTCTGGCCAGACCTCCTCAAAACACTCAGAGACTATTTGCAATTTTCCCAGACCAAATATTAATCTTGTAAAATTACCATCATTTACTTTCACAGGACTCCCTGAGAAGAATGACACCCTCATGACAACTGGAAGCAATTTTAGAGGACAATGTCCCCTCTCCCAGCAGAGTTTTCCCTCAGGTTTATGGACATCATTTAAGGGTTGGTTACAATTGGTATGTGGTTAAGGGATGGGGGAGGCATTTTATAGGCTCAGGGGTGTTCTTGAAAAAAGAGGGATAATTGGTGATGGGATAATAGATTGATATTTGTGAGTTATTGTTTTTAGACAATTATATTGTTATCAATTCTTATATATTGATACAAAGCTAAATTATATTGAATATTATATGCAAGTATGCTTCTACCTCTGTTTAAAACATTTGTTATATATATATAGTATTGATATATATTTATCATATTGCAGTATACATTTCTACCTCTGAAATTCTATGAATATATAACAAATACTAATGATATACATTGTTTACAATTGGAGGGCATTGTCCTCATCTATTGCACAGTTATTTATTCTCTTAGTCTTTAAGTTAGATAAGTATTGAGAATTATAGATCAACAGTCATATATGTTTGTATATATTTACATTTAGGCTAGTAAGGTTATTTAGATACATAGAGATTATATTTAGTATAGATAGTATATATAATCTTTGACCTCTTCAAAGAGCTGTAGAAAATGGCCTTTAATCTAACCTATAGTTCCATGGTAGTGAGACACAACTACTCCTGGCAACACCGCTCTACTCCCGAGAGAATGTTGAACACCAAAGACACTCTACCTGGAGCCTTTCTTCTTGGCAGAACTGGCCTTTAGACAAAGAAATGCCCATACCTCGAATACTGACAATGATAAACAGTATCTCTAAATGGATCAAACAGGACTGTCATATCCTGCCAAGCCGGGGTAAGATAGTTCTGAAAAGTGTCTTGCCTTTGAAAATGGTATGTCAGTTACGTTGGGCCTTAGCCAAAGTTGGTTGCCTCAACATTGCAAATGAGACTTTGGGTGATTGCCCAGGTAGTCAGTTGTCTCTGTCATTTTTTTGCACATTTTGGAAGTTTCTCGATTGTACTTCCTATTTATTCAGGTAATATTACTTCCCTTCTCAGATCTTTGATAAAGTTAAAGATTAGGTAATTGTAGTTACCTTCCTCATGATTTAGCTAAACTCAATTTTAATACATTATTTAGACTCCTTGAAATAAAATGCTTACTAGAATTTTTGTTATGTGTTTCTTGCTTAATATTGTTTGTTGCTTGTAATTTTATATTTGGTATCTGTTCCTATTATATATAGTTGTACTGGGTTTGGTTTAATCTTGTTTAGACAAAAGGGGAGATGATGGGGAAGCTCAGCCAATTACATCCAGCTAGGGTGCGGCAGCCTGGGGCCAGGTAGGAAAACCTGGTGATCCAGGTAGGCTGGCTCTGCTCGCAGTGATGGCCTGGCCTGTTTGGACTTGTGACCTTCTTCAGTAGCGTGAGTTTCCCGGTTTTCAATTATTAAATTATATCTGGTGTTTTGAGCTGGTCTGTTTATTTAAGCGTACTGGTCAAATACACATTCATATGTGGGATTCCCCTCTGTATGCTGTGAATATGTTTTATTACCATTGGTTAATAAAGAAGCTGTTTCAGCCAATGGCTTAACAGAGTAAAGCCAGGTGGGAAATATGAACATAGATAGAGATAGAAAGTACGCAGAGTCAAGGAGATGCCCTGTGGCTGCCAAAGAAGATGGATGCCAGTATGGGTGGTAGTGGCATATGCCTTTAATCCCAGCATTTGGGAGGCAGGAGGATCTCTGTGAGTTCTAGGACAGCCTGCTCTATAAGATTTAGTTCTAGGACAGCTATGGCTGTTACACAGAGAAATCCTGTCTTGGAAAACCAAAAAGAAGAAAGAGGAGGAGAAAGAGGAGGAGGAGGAGGAGGAGGAGGAGG
>LOEQ01004301.1:174291-194583 GCA_001685075.1 Bramus lutescens
AGACAGACCAGACATTGTAACCTTAATGGTAGACCACAGCTTCATGGTTATGCACCTACTAATAGAAATGGGTTAATTTAAAGTGTAAAAACTAGCCAGAAATATGCCTGAATCATCGACCAAACAGTGTTACAATTAATATAGTTACTGTGTGAATATTTGGGTCTGGAAGGGTGGCAACAAACTAGCAGTCTCCACTTACATATACATAATCCACAGAGCGAAATAACGTATGTTACAGACCTGAAACTCCATCAAACCTGTTAGGAGCACCAATTTTTTCCATTGGCTGTGGTTATTCCAGATGGAGTTCAAAATCATCAAAACAGGATGCCAAGATCAGTGTTCATTTTTCTTCCATTTCTGCTATCTCAGTCCCAAATCAGAATATAATGAACAGTAAGTGATAGCAGTAGATTCTAACTGTGTTAATACAAACAGGCTTCAGCAGCTTCCCTACCAGGTGAACATGAAAATTGACCCTTGCAAAATTATCATTATTAAGGTTATTTGGGCCCTTATATATGTGGTTTCATGGTATGTACCTACTTATAATGGACTTATTCTTAAGGGAGTTGGCCTTTAAGGCCAGCACACCTTGTTTCCTGGAAGTTTCCACATTGGGGAGGGCACAGGTGAGAGAATAAAACAAAAAGGGAAATTGTAAGTTCCATGCCTGCCTGGATTGCAGCCATTGCTGCTCAGCTAGGCCCAATCTTTTGAGCAAAGGGGCCGTGACCATGATGGGGATTCCCGCAGAAATAGCTGACTGGAGCTAGTAGGAATTCACTGACCCTAGACTGACAGCTGGGGAACCAGCATGAGACAAAACTAGGCCCTCTGAATGTGGGTGACAGTTACATGGCTTGAGCAGTTTGTGGGTTCACCAGCCGAGGAACCAGCATTTATTCCTAGTGCATGAACTGACTCTCTTGAGCCCGTTCCCAAGGAGCAGTGATACCTTGTCAAACTAGGTACAGGAGGGAGGACCTTGGGCCTGCCTCAAGTGATGCAACACACTTTGTTGACTCCCCATGAGAGGCTTCACCCTCTCTAAGGAGTGGATGGGGGNTGGGTGGGGTAAAGGTGGGGGGAGTAGGAAGACTGGAGGGAGAGGAAACTGGGATGGATATGTAAAATAAGATTGTTTTAACAATTAAAAAGAAATGTATTCTTGCCTCTTTCCATGCTCTAATTAATCTCTTGACATTTGTTCTATTACTATATCTAGTCTGTACTCTCTTTATGGAGCATGAGAATCAAGATGGAAACTAAAGTAGAAGCCAGAGGTCACTGACAGTCTCTCTATGATGCCTTTGATAGTTCCTTAACACCAGGGCATTAATACAGCTATGTATTATTTTTGCAAAAAGAAATACTACAAAGCAAGTACCCAGCCTCTCATCTCCTGCCTAACATAGAATTTCTTGTTGAAAATTAGACTTCAAAATTTTGTATTACAGCCCAAATATGTAAGATCTTAACAAAAGTCATGAGTCACTGTTTCTAAAGCCAAGAGAAGAAGGAAGGAAGAAGAAACAAAACTAAGAAATTTTGAAGAGAGTAAATTAGAAGTTGGGATAATATAAAATGATTCCAGTCATTTTGAAACATGCCTAGCTGCACAACATGCCAGGTATCAATGTTAGGACCAAATTCTTCCAGAATGCACAAAGAGATAATACAAGTGTAATAATGAACTTACACACATTCACAGAGAGAGAGAGAGAGAGAGAGAGAGAGAGAGAGAGAGCCACATGCACGTAATACATACAATCACCCAGGTGAAAACAAACATGTATATACACTCATACACATACACACACATTCTACCTGTCACAGTCCTGCATACAGATACACACACAAACACACACACATTATTACGTACAAATATACACTCAGACTCTTTCTTTCCTCCTCTTCCTCTTCTTCTCTCTCCTCTCTCCTCTCTCTCTCTCTCTCTCACACACACACTTGTTTTCTCTCTACTTAAAGAGAAACAAAGCCAAATCTCAAAACAAGAATATTTAAATAAAGTAAAACAATTTATATTTTATTCTATCTAGCAAAGAGCTGGGGAAATTATGTTCAAGGTGCTTTCTTTGTATTTGAGTATTGTTTAATCATTGCTTTTTCTCTGCTATAAGATGTGTGGGTGTTCCTACATATGAGAAACAACTCAGGAGACAAGAGATTTTAAGAAAGGCAAAAACATTGATGATAAAAACAACCAGCTCTAAACCTAGGTTCTTTCAGAGAGCTCCATTACTTTATCTAATATCCACTGCAAAAAGCCAAAATGCTTCATCTGGAGTGTTTTTCATTAACAAATACTTGTATCATTGGTCAGTAGTAGTTGTGTGTTTAGCCTGTCTTCCCCTTTGCCCCTATGCCTAGTTCTAAATTATATTCTTTTCAAATTTGTGTGGGTACCCATCACCCAACCATTACCCTTCACATGATCATTTACTGTCCTTAAAACATCCTACCCTCCAAGCTCATGTCTAGTTGTCATGGTACTCAAACACTATGCTTAAGCAGAATCTTCTCCTTGAACCTGTGCAAAGTTGACTGGTTCTTTTCTCTAACAGGCTGTCTAAAAGAAACTTCTCTTTGTATTTTCTTTTACAATGCTGAATTTTTAAAAACCCTTACATAAGTTTGTTGTCAGTGAATCTTTTAAAGCATTATAAATTCTAATCATTTCGCATCCCATTAAAACAGGTAAATAAGTATAATATATAGCTATACACTTTGAAATATGTTCGTGAAAAAATTCTGCATGACTGAGTAATAAGAGACTTAATCAAACTCAGAGTATTTTGACAGGAATGCTTTGTAGATGTTATTTTTATCACTATAAATATTGAAACAACTAGATTGCAGAAAACCCATCTGTGTTATCCAGCAAAGCCCCAAAGTCCTCCTGACCGCTTAGGATTGGTTATAGAGCAAATTGAACTCTAAGAGAAAAGGGAGCTGGAACAGCTAGTGTTTAATAGGTATATTTGACTGGATAGAAGTTTATTCTATACAGAAGAGGTTTATTCAGAATTGCAATATATGTTTAACATTATATGATCAAACAAAAGTCAATGCATGTATTTAGAAAACTTACAATGTCTTGGAAAATATACTTAAGAGTTTAGTTTTTTATCTCAATACTTAAGTGAACCTCCTAAAATTTGTACCATGATCATTGTCTGTTTTATAGATGGTAAATATGAGACTTGGAAAAGATGCAACTTTCAGAATGAACCAAGGAGTGATATTCTGTGCTAGAATCTATTATTTTTTCTATGTAACTTATAAATTTGTCTTTGATGGCTTGCTTCCCTGGCACATATATCTAATTTTTTCATTGTGTGCAACAACACCAAGTTATATCTGGATATTAAAACAAATAGAGTGGAACAATATTATGAAATTGATTTATCGTACTTACAGTAGGTCATAAAATCCTGAATTACATTATTCAGTTAAACACACACACACACACACACACATCACTAATAGTGACATTATTGTAGCTTCATCTTCAGGATTAATAGTTTCCCCTCTACCATTAGGAGAATAGCTGCTCATTGATGAACTGTTGACCACTTTGCACCCAGAGGGCCAGCACATATGCTATGCTGTGATCTTGTAAAATTAAAATGTGAGATGAAATTCTGTTGCCAATAGCTGTTAACTTTTTAGTAGCACTGGGAAATTCTGCAGAAAACCTGTTTCTCTCTAAATATAAACAATAGCATAATACATTTGTTCTTTTGTTTCTATTAAATAAATGAATATAAGTAGATCACTAACTTTAGCTTTAAAATAGCAATTTTGGGATAGAAGGCTTCATTTCGAATAGCATGGGGAAAAAGTTGCAATGTATTCTCTTCTTTCTACATATCAATAAGAAAGATTATGTTCGTAGGGAAAATCAGAAGTGTCTCTAATCCCAGATGTATAGAGAAAACAGCACTCATCAATACAGCATCTGTCTATCAGGCAAGGACCTAGAAAATTCAGAAATTTATCTATAATGAATTCTCCTAAAAAGTGTTTGATACTATTATTTTCATTTTATAGAAAAAGAAAACGAAAGCCAACTTTTGTGATATTCAGAAATCTTATACATCTTTGCATTTGAGGATAATTTAAAGTCTGGTCATATGAATCTAAAATCATTCATTGCTTTCCCAATCTAATAAACAGTGGGGAAAGGTAATTTATTAAGCCTCTCAAATAAAAACTAGGTGCTTGCTTCTTTTAAATATAGTTCTCAGAGTTGTTACTGCTGATTCTAAGCAGCAGTTTAAATTTCTTCTTTATGTGATTATCTGTGTGTTTGTACGTATGTGTGTGTGTGTATGTGTGTGTGTGTATCTATATGTGTGTGATGTGTATACATGACTGGGGCCTGCCTGTATCATACATATGTGGAAGTCAAATGATAACATTTAAAGTTGTTTCTCTCCTTCAGCTGTGAGTTCTGGGGATCAAACCCGTGCAATCAGGCTTACACTGTAGACCTCCTTATTCACTGAAACCTCACACTAGCCAAAATACATAACCTTTTAAGTGAATACCTTTAAGTAAACTTGGCAATAAATTCTGTGTGTCTGAAAAGCAGGGGTAACATTTATTACGTTGAAAACTTTGCAAACAACCTTGGAAATGTGATCCTTGAATGTCACCTTCTGGGAAAAATCCTATGTTTCAGAGAACAAGTAGAATGTGATCCTGCAAGAAATTTATATTCAGCTGACACCTTCACTGCACCTGCCACCTGCACCCTGTAACCATCGGGTCTGCAAGGTGCTCTTCTTGTTATCAAGTTACTGTTACTCAGACACTGTGACCTCATATTCAGCAGCATTACTGTCAAATCATAAAGACTTTTTAATACTTTTGTAGAAATTATTTTCTGATAAAAGAACATTTTCTGCTTCCAAAGCATGCCCCCGCTGTAAACTGTCCTTTCTTATTTTATTATTCCTTACTAGTTGACTGAGAAATATCCATTGACTGATCATGCAAAAAGAGATCAATGATGGTATTTCTTAAAAACTGGAATCGTAAATCAAATATCACATTAGTTGACCTCTGTCTGAATTGCATCTTCATACATTTTCTTTTTCAGTTTTCAACATACGAAATCTTCCTCACTCACTCCTAGTAGCTTGTCCTCAACTAGCTTGGGAAATATTTATTTATTAGTCTCTCAGAGTTTGTATGTGTGTAAATCTGGGTGTGAACTCATCTTGTCTTAGAAGCAGTACAATTACAGATGTGTGTGCTACCACTTCTGACTCTGTGTGGGTTCTGGGGATTCAAAGTGTTCCCCTACACTTGTGTGACAGAGTTTTACCTACTGAGATTTTGACCTTGTCCATATTGGTGAGATTTTTGCTTGTATGGTATTTTTATCTTCTTTTTCTTGTGTTTTGTTTTTTAATGACATGCAGAAATATAAATGCAGAAAATACCCTTTTCTTTTATGTTAGCAATTGTGTCCTACTCCTACATTTAGATTTTCTTGATAAATACATTCTCTGCTTCTGAAGAAAAATGGTGAGCTTTTGTCTTAACCATATGCATTTTCTTATAAGAACAAATCTTAGCGTAGTCAGAAACAATTATTTTAAGCAATGTAGAAAGTATAGATTGACTCATCTCTCAATTTATTAAATAAATCCATAAAAATTAGCTTCAAGTCATGTTAGTACCCTTTGATATGACAAAAAGCTACCCTGATATGTTTATTACAATGGTGACATTAGTCTTTTCAGATAATAGCTACTCTGACATTTTAATTAAAATCACTGATAAGGATATTTCTGCCGTTAGGAATCGAACATTTTTGCTTCCCTTCAGCATTCATTTCCAAATACAGCATGATGATTTGACATGATGTTCCTTTGATAGACTATTCCATTTCCAGGAGTTGTTTCTTTTGCTGGATGACATACTTTGCCAATGGTATTGTACTGTGTCTAATCACAATTCCAGATATATGCAAAGAAACAGCTCTCAATGAAAGTTGAAATTGTCTTAAAATAGCTATACAGGAGATTTCAAAAGATTTAAAAAGAGAGTAGGTGACTGATCTTATAATCTTTCAAAAATACTTGTTTCAAAATATGAATAAATCTTACTTTAATTACTAAATCTGATAAAGTCGATAACTTTATTTAGGAGTAATTTTATGATCACTCAGAATTCCCATACTATATATTTTATATTTGTGTGTGTTTTGTGTGTGTGTGTCTGTGTGTAGATGTGCAAATCCATTCATGTTTGAATGTAGTTGCATGTATGCTGCAGCACATGTATGGAGGTCAGATCACAACACTGGGCATCTCTCCTTACCTTCCACATTGTTTGAGACATGGTCTCTTCTTCACTCCTGCGTATGTCAGGTAAATTAGCCGATGAGCCTCCTTTAATTCTTCTGACTCCAAGTCCATCTTCAATTAGAAATGAAAACAATACTATTATAGGTTTGCACTGCATGTCTGTGTTTACCTGGGTTCTGGGAATCAGAACTCAGCCCATCGCACTTGCTTTAGCCACCTAATCACCTCTGTAGGCTGCTGCATTGCTTAATATTATAAATCCTTATTATCTGTGAGCTATATTGCATGTAAAACCTTTCATTTATAAAACTAAAATATGTATTTCTTTTTGTGTCTCATAAGTAAGTTCCATCCACCCCTTTTAAAAGAAAGATAATGTAATTGGAGAGGCTAGTTGATTGAAGTGCTACACATTTGACTTTTCCAAAGTCATCCACATAGTGTGAGATTACATGAGGTTGAGGTGCTGAGGCCACCTTTAAATAACTGTATTCTACTGCAGTTTTCCAGTCCATAAAGTCCAGTGGCCTGGACTCTTTCTCCCACACCTGGTAAAGGCTTTGGGGAAAGCTGTTGAATTGCATAAGGTTCATTGCCTCTGAATTTAGAATAGAAAAGCCCTAAGTAATTTTATTTATGAAGTGAGAATCACAGAAATAAATGAGGAGAGGAAGAAATGTATGTATTGAAACTTCGAATGGTTTACTCTTTGTTGTGACCTTTAAGGAATTCTGTTTCGTTAAAACTGTTTCGTAGGGCTTGTTCAGATTGGCTGGGAGCAGGTAAGAGTTGAGAAGCATTTTCCAGATAGAGGGGCAACGTTTCTGTAGCCTAAAAGACCGTTCTGTGTGACTGTTGGTGCCAACACTGACTAGGAGAGTAAGTGCTCATTGGTGGGCATTAAGCTGTCGTAAGCATGTTCCTCCTCCTCTCAGCAAACAGGAAAATGCTAAGAGAATTCTCCTCAAGCTTCACCCTGCATCTGATTCTGTCCTCTAAGGGGTAAAAGTTAGCGCAGTCAATTTACTCACATGAAAACTTACCATTTACAACCGGCTCTTTTCTTGTCTCTGAGGTGCCATATTTAAAGCAATGTAACACACACTGTAGCAGACAAAGGCCACATTTTAAAAGGAACTGTAAGCTCTGCCAGCCAATATGTTCCACAAAGCAGTCTGTATTCTGACAAAGACAGTCCTTCCAACTATGTCCCAAGGTACAGCAGCAGCATCCTGAGATTCACCAATGACCTCCATGGAACATGGTGTGACTGAAGCTCCATTGAAACCTTAATAGGATTAATGTCTCCAGGTGTCAAGTTCAAGTTGGCTTTTTTCCTTTCTTCTTAAGACAATTGATTTTAGCAATATATATGCATATATATACTTATATATAAATACACATACACACACACACACACACTACCCTTAAACTAGGAAGTGAAATTTAAGTTGCTGCTATTTCCCTTTCTTATCTTGGTTATAGAGCGACTCATATATTTAGCACATCTGTCAAACATGAAATACTGAGATTTATTTTTCCATTAATGATGTCTGCTTCATAGGCATCCTACTCTTATGAGACATGGAGCATATGCTTCTAGACCTTGTTTTCAAACTGTCATTCAGTCCTCAATCATAAGCAATGTGGATGTTTAAAGGGTTATGAAGGGTATTATTCTCTTTTCTATGCACCATTGTTTAACATCTAGGCTGCCATTACACAAAATGTGTACTATTTCTTTAATTAGCTAGAGTGTGGCCAGGCTTATTAGACTTATTTTATGGCACACATAATAATTGTCTTTCCTCATAACAGAATATTTTGCATGCAAATAACTCTAACTTTGCTTCATATCAAATGAAAACTTAAATCATTATCCCAAAACTATGAAAACCAACAAATGATACACACGTTTATAGAAGAAGCTTGTAGAGACTGGATTTAAATGGGTATAAAAAGAAAGCAATGCAGTGGATTTATAATCTGATAGATACAACCAATGCTTTTAACTTTGATTGTCTAAATTTAATAACATTAATTTTTAGATGTCACATGTGTGTGCATGTGTGTGTGTCCAATAGAACATAATCTACATTTTCTTAATACAAGATGAGATGTACTACTAAATTTTAAGATAACAAAGTAATAAAAACAAGCTATTCTGAAATATTGTGGAGGACCTTTATTTTCACTAAATTAAAATTAGAACAGTATCTTGAGTATCTTAAGAATTTATTGTTCACACAATTTGTTCAAATAATGCCAGAAAAGTGACAAGGAGATCTTCAATTCAACAATATAATAGGGGAAAGAAAAAATGCTTCTCCAATAACAATAAGATACAAAATTGGATTTTATCTAGAAAATTCTGTGGCAGAGGCTATATTTGTAATTATTTACTAGAAATTTCTAATTGAAGTAATAAAAAAATAAATTCCACTATTGTACCCATGAATATGCATATGAATGCTAGGGGAAGGTGAGTCATTGTCTTTAAGGCTATGTCCTGGTAGGCCTGCTATGCTCCAGGGGAATGCCCCAAATCACAGAGAATATGACGAGTATAAACTGTAACTGATTGATCATTAAGAAAAAAAGAGACTGGTATGAGAGGTGAAGTGGATAGAATAGTGGGTATGATCAAAATGCATTATATGAAATTATTAGGGAATTAATAAATTATTATAAAATATAATTCACTACTGCTAATAACTGTTTTGTACCATTTAATAAATTTACCAAACTTATTCTTTGAAAATATTATTTTTGGGTATCTTGCATAGGCACAGTTTTAAAAATTAGAATATAAATTGTTAATTTCAAGTGATCTTTGACTAGTATTTCTTTTTAATGAGGGAGAATTAATGAGCCATTTAAGCACAGGACCAGACAACATGATTTTGAACAGGCAGAATGAACATTGCATTCTTTTTTTTTTAGAGCAATAGGTTTTCAATACAGCCCTTCACAATAAACTGACATTTGGCAGTGAACAGCCTTTTAAAGTTCAGGAACTGCATTAAAGAGAAAATTATAAAGGGCGTCATTAGAATTTAGGTAGAAAACTGTTACTGAGCATTTCAATTACAGGGCTACATAACTGGTAAGAAAAAAAATGATGGACACCAATTAGTACTATTGATTGTGTCTTGTATGTATTCAGTCGGCCTGAGAAATGACTGTCCAGAGGAGCTCCATAAATTCTGTCAGATCCAAATACCTTGCTCATCAGGTTAGCAGAGCGTTTTCCCTGTGACCATGTCAAAGGCCTTTTGTTGGTACAAAAACTAGAGGCCCAAAGCATTCCCATTATTAGCTTGCCTGTAGGTCTACTTAGGATTTCTTTCTCTGTTCTCTCAGCTGGAGTCAAACTTCATGTATTTAAATTTTATACAGTCATGAGAGACCAAAAAAGTAAGAAGCATAATCTTTCCATAAAATATGATCTTTCTAATTAGTCTGCTGAGACTTCTGGATATGCATAAAGTTGTGGATGTGGCATTTCTCATGTTTTCTTGCCCACACATTAATGTTACTGTGTGTATACAAAAATGTTAAAGACCAGAAGAATGAATTTCAAAGTTGCTAATAGTTATTGATTTCTACAATTAACATGACCATATATGTATTTTCATTGCTAGGAATATTTGCATAAAATATTTTATGTGTCTTGCTTTATTAATTTCATTTCAATTTATTTTTAGTCTACTATCCTCAAATAATACACACTGCCGGTTTCATGCCTGTTGCTGATGTGCATGTACTTACACACCATCTTCATCTGTTACTGAGGACAGTTTAAACAATCTGGAATAAATCCTGTCTAGAATACAGAGAAGTGTCATAGAGGCCAGGATTGTTTGGCTCACTAACAGAGACATAGCCTTGTAGATTTAAATAACAGTGTGCTGTCACATCTACTCATAAGAACTGATAAATTTACAATGGTTGACAGACAGGAATTGATTTATGAGTTTGTGGGACTGAAAGAAAACCAATGGAAATGTCCTGATCAAAAAATCTACAATTTTTCACTCAGACCAGGTTGCCCTAATGAATGTGAGAATAGGTTTGATTTCATTCAGAATTAATTTATTTTGAAATTAAAATGAGTCTCACTTCCTGCCTCCAGGAGGTCTGCTGACATTTCTAAGGCTGCTTTGGCGAGGTTATCTGATAAATAGGACACATGTAAATCTGTCTCTGTGTGTATGTGTTATAGTCTCAAAGCACAATTGATAAAATGTGATGCTTTGTCCAAAACAAAGCACAATTATTTCGCAGACAAAGCCCATAAAAATTAGAAAGAGACCTTATACTAAGATCCAGAATAGGTTTACAATCCAAGAGAATAGCAATACTATTTGGATTAAGGAACTTAGCCACAAATATTTGATTCTTAAATTGTTGAAGACAATTCGTTCATGTAGAACTGCTCCTTATCTCAGAACCAGAAAGTTCTCCATATTTTCTATAATCAATTCTTTTCTTCAATGATGTAGAATTAAGTCTATATGTGTCAATGTCACTATAATAAGATTTTCACATTCACAACCCCACAGATAGAATTTAAACTCAAGGAAGAAGTAAAAGTGGGCATGAGATAAGTGTTTACTTCAGTCAGTTTTTCTCTTGGAAGATTGAGTTTACACAATAATTTGGGGCTAAATATCCACTAAAATGAAGTTCTCAACTGTATCACACAGGAACGTTCAGCAACCTCAAATGTAGTACTTAGTATAAAGTGGTTGAAGTCTCTTCTCACACGCCATATGATAGCTGGCCTTCTATGCTGCTTTCTCATTTTTCACAATATAATGCCTATGATACTTTTATAAGGTCTTCCACATTTTAAATTTAGTAATATACAAGTTAAAAATATACCACATTGGTGATTCTTTTGACATAAAACATTATATGTCCAACTCATAGGATAATAGAACTTTTACTGCCATGCAGGACTACAAGCCCTTATTTTTTGGTTGCCACTAGTAAAATGTTTATAAAGGCATGAAATATCTCAAAGACACCTAGAAACATAAACTTTCTGTGTTAAGTCCTATTTCCAGCACTGTTTCTTTGAATAGGAGACAGAGATTAACATATATGCTTCAGGGAATGCACAGAATTCTGGGGGTGTCATGGTTTCATTTTAATAAGACAACTGCAGTTGTGTAGTCTTAACTTCTGCACAGTGACTGTGCCTTAATCTACTGCAATTTCAGTAAACACTTGCTACTCCACAGTTATGGGCCTGCTTTTTTATAAGCAGTGACATGGCTGCTGAGATTGTAACCAGGTGGGGGAACTCTTTTCCTGCAGTCACTGGCCTTTTCACTGCCAATGAAGCTTTAACTGAATCTCTATCATTCTATTTATGATTAAGACTTTGAATATTGAGTTTCTACAATACTCTAAGTCCCATCCGTACTTTCTGTGTCTGTCTCTCCTAGATACCCTTGAGGCTCTATCATAATTTCTTTTAACTAGTTGTTAACTCAGCCTCTGGACCCTAGATTAATTTTATTTAATTAATGCAAATGCTAATTTTTGGTTTTACAGTGTGAAAGAATATTCTCCAACATAGGTGAATAAATAAACTATTTTAAAGGTAATATGTAAATGGAGTTTCTGTTCTGCCTGGTCCCAAATTTGTTCAGTTGCAAAGCAACATAGAAGCTTATATTAATTATAAACTCTTTGGTCTATTAGCCCATGTTTACTATTAACTAGCTCTTACAACTTAAATTAACCCATAATTATTATCTATGATGAGCCACCTGACTTGGTACCTTTTATCAGTGAAGTATTCTCATCTTGCTTCCTCTGTTTCTGGCTTGTGACTGAATGACTCTGCCTTTCATCTTCCCAGAATTCTCTTAGTCTTGTTGTCCTGATTATAAATTGTGCCTGGCTACTGGCCAAAGAGAGTTTTATTAAACCAATGCAAATGGTAAATCTGTACACTGTACAAGAGCATTATGCCACAGCAATTCCCCATTTTTTAAAAAAATTTCAAAACAAGAACTTCAAATCTAATTTCATTTGTTTAGGTTTTTCCTGACCATTATTCATTAATAGCCGATATTCTAAACAAAGACAAGCATCCATAATACACTCTTTAGGAATGTGGGCATAGATTTCTAAGATAATTCCTGCTGATAATCTTGCAGGACCAAAACAAAATTTAGGGTTATGGTCAATTTTGACTGGGGTATTCTTTGAGGCTGAAACATCTCATCCAACAGTCTTGAAACTGTTCTGGAAGTAAAACTTAAAGGAAACTACAACAGAGATGCTCTGAAATGTGGGATGATCTGGGACATCCATTCCCACAGAAGGTTTTTTCAAGGGGTTCCCTCCTTATCAAACCTTATTTTTCTTAACCCAGAATGAATCCACAGCCTCTCATTTTCTGTGGAAACTAAAGCAAAACATTTTCTCCAAAGTAATGTAACTTTTGACTTAAATTCTGAAGTCAAGGCATTTTCAAAATAT
Source organism: Bramus lutescens (assembly GCA_001685075.1). Taxonomy (NCBI): domain Eukaryota; kingdom Metazoa; phylum Chordata; class Mammalia; order Rodentia; family Cricetidae; genus Bramus; species Bramus lutescens. Next base: position 187,143 of record LOEQ01004301.1, read on the forward strand.
ATTGACTGGATTAATTCTACAGCATTTATAATCAAATGTCTTTTAGCAGCTGTTGTGCCTTCCTTAGCAGTCAAATAATTCAACAACACCAAGATAAAATACAATGTCTAGACTCTCTGTGTATTTTACATCTTTATGTGAATTTTTAAAAATCTCTATTTTTTATTTTTATATCTATTGATTGATTGAGACAGGGTTTCTCTAAGTTCTTTGGTTGTCTTGGATCTCACTCTACAGACGAGACTGGCATGAAACTCATAGAGATCCACCTGCCTCTGCCTCCCAATTACTGAAATTAAGGGTATGAGCCACCAAACCTGGGCCTTGAACTCACAGAGATCCACCTGCCTTTGCCTCCCAAGTGCTGAGACTAAAGGCATGTGGCACCACACCATACAATATTAATTTTATTAAGGGCTTTCTCTAACCTTTTTCTTCTGTATCTCAAGGCTATGCATATTTTTACACATTGCAAACTGGTTATAGGTCTTGTTCTTTTTGAATCTGTCTTTATTGTATATCTCTCTCTTTTTCTGATCACGTGGGTCTTTAGTTTACTAAGTGAGATGGCTAGGATTAAAGGTGTAGCATTTACAGCTGAATTTTCCCCACTCCTTGACTTTCTGAGGGTCTAGCTTCACGGCGGAGGCACTTGAAGGAGCCATATATTTCTTATCACAAGTCAGTGGAATTTCTAGGTCTACCATGAAGAAGTATGTTGGTGGCTGCTCATAAACACCCTTAAATGTTTGGTGGCAGGACCTCTTAAAAGAACTGTGAGGTTTTCCTGCTAATACTGAGTCAGGAAGCCTCTCTTAAAGGAGCTATGCATCTGTTCACCTTTAGCAAACAGAACCTACCTGAGACAATTCTGCTACCAAGATGGTGTGCTTGACTTTGTTTTTTCTATGTATAAAATTCCCTTTTAAAAAGAATTCTCGGGTTTTATGTGGAAATTTTTGCCCCATATTGGGCACTATTATGGCATGGAGGGACACAGCAAGAGAGGAAGATAAGCTGGAACAAGGGGAGCTGAGAGTGTTCTTCTTCCGAACCCAGGTAGCTAGGTTTGGGTTTCCATAGCCTAGAGCTGGAATTCCAATGTGAGCTCTGGACTTGGTTGGTGGCTAAAAAGCCTCAGGAAAATGGCTTTTTTTATGAACTTGCACCCCACATTGGGTGCCATTATGTAAATTGTGTTTCTATACCACCCAATCTTGCAGTCATTCAGTACCAAAGAAATACAAAGAGGCTTATAACAATTACAAAGTGTTTGTCTGTAGATGGAGACTGCTTTTTAGTCCCTTGGTTGCCCATATCAGAATAATCACACAGAAACTATATTAAATACAGCACTGTTTTGCTTATTAGCTCATGCTTCTTATTAAATAACTCCTATATCTTAGATTAAACCATTTATTCTATTAATCTGTGCATGGTCATGAGGCTGTAGCTTACCGGGTTAGGTTTTGTCATGATCTTCTCTGTCGACAGCTGCATAGCATTTCCCTGATACTGCCCACTCTCTCTCTCTCTCTTTAGCCCTCTTTAGATTTTCCACTTGGCTTTGCTCTGCTAAGCCATTGGCAAAAACAACTTTATTCGTTATCCAATATAAACGACACATATAGCATAGGACATCCCACATCATCTCCCCTTTTCTGTCTGAATATAAAGAAAGAGTTTGACTTTAACACAGTAAAATTACATATAACAAAACAGGTATCAAGCAAGGATTACAGCTTCAATGTTTAGTCCATTTACATTTGGCAAATTAAGGAAAATTCTCTATCATCTATCATATCTTTGTGAGTCCAAAGTTTTATAATATATTATTTATCATAACAAAGAAAACTTATATAGTCTTCAACTCTACCAAAGACCTCAGAAGGATACAATATTACCTAAGAACAGAGGAAATGCATTGTACACAGCTTCCATAACTTTAGATTTGACAGAGGCATCTTACTGCTGGATGGTCAGTCTAAGTTCTTCTGCAACATTGGAGCATGCATCTTTAGCCTATGGACCCATAGTATCTGGCAGACTTTTCCATGAAGCAGGAAAGATGACAGACTGTTAAGTTACTTTTTTTCTGAGTCCTGAAGAATGTCTGGTGGTTTCTTCTGTGAAGCAGGAACCCTGAAGGATGACCTCATCATTTGGAATGTTTAGCAGTCAATTTTCTATGGATACTACATGTACAGTTCATAGAGCATACCATCAAGCAGTCCAGACAAGAGGAGTTTCTTGCCCAAATATATATCCTTGTCACATTGAATGCAAATTACAACAAGTTTCCTCAATGCCCAACAACTTCTCTGAATTAGTGCTGCCAGAAACAAACATTTCTCACTGTGGAGAGAATTCTATGTTCTTAAAACCTTTTAAATGACATGTTTTATAAAGTTGGAAATATTCGAAGAATACTTTTCATTCTGAAATATATCTCTATATATCAAGAAAACCTAACTATCATGACTACAAGTTTGACTATTATAAATAACTATTAATCTGAAATTTTAATTATATATTACATTTTAAAATGAGTTGTCTAAATATACCTTAAACAAGTACAAAGATACATATAACAAAATTGGCTTTAAATTTATATTGATAAATCAAGATCCATACCAATGCAATGTATTCATCTCTATATTATATCTCCATTATTTTGTTTTTGAAATTCACTGTGATTAATAATCATTTATATTAAACCCCCTTTAAATGAAAACAAACATTTATAAACAATCATTTTTGGAAAATTTGTACATAGTTTTGTCTAAACTGCTTTCTGCTGTTTGTTGGCTGAAGTATTTCTAGGATTCATGGAGACCTTTCAGGGGTCTTGTTCCATCAAACCACATTATCCCTGAAGGACTCCACAGGTTTTCATCTTCTGTAGAAACAAAAGCAGAACCTCTTTTTAAAAGTAACATATCCTTAGAGTCAAATTTTGAAGTCAAGATACCTTTATGTTAGTTTAACTTTTTATCCCCCAATATCAAATATCTCTCTGCAGTCACAAAATTTAAATAAAAGACAATAATATACAATTACAGACTCTCAGTGAATACTCCATCTTTACATGGCTTATTTTTTTTACTCTTTTTACCCTTTTAATCTATTGCTGTCTGTACTCTTTTATATTAAACCTATTGCTTTTTATAACTGTCTGTCCTCTTCTTTTTCTCTCTCCAAAGCCTATGTACTGTGACCCATTCAGGGTTTTTTTGTCTTAATCTGTTTTATTGCATACCTTTAATCATTTTCTGACCAGGAGTACTTTTTTTTCAATATTAAGTAAGTATGACTAGAACCAAATCTGTAACCCTGCCTATTTGTTCCACCCAGTCCAACATGATTGAGGCATGTTCACCGCCTCTGCAAGCCATACACATGGTCCCAGCTCCAGAGAAGCAGTGGGTCTATGTTGCCATTAAGCAATTTTTAACAAGGTTTAGTAGGAGGCTGCATGTTTGCTTCCTGGCTGCAACAAGCTGCTCATAGATCCTATTTAAGTGTAGTACCTCCCAAAAGTGCTAGAGTTTGTTTTACCAGCATGAACCAGGAAGCCTGATCTTAAAGATGTTGCAAAAATTTTTGCTGCTAACCCTTAGCCAGGAAGACTTATCTTAAAGGAGCCATGCCTCTGCTTACTGTCATAAAACAGAGTGGATCTGAAAAAAAAATGTAGCTACCAAGAAGCTGTGATTAATTTGGTTCTTTTGTGTCTAGATTTCCTTCCCAAACACTCTCAATTTCATGTGAATGTAATTGCTCCACATTGGGTGCCACTTGTAAATAGACATGGCCTTTTTGTTTTCCAGCTGCCCAGACCTGAATAGTCACACAGAAACTACATGAATTACAACACTGTTTTGCCTATTAGCTTAGGATTCTTATTAAGTAACTCTTATTTCTTAAATTAACCCATTTCTATTCTCTGTGTATCACCACGATGCTGTGGCTTACTGGGTAATGTTCTGGTGTGTCCTTCTCCTTAGGCAGCTACATGGCATCTCCATAACTCTGTGCACCCTCTCTCTGTGTATCTCAGTTTAAATTTTATGTGTGACTTTGCTCTGCTAAGCAATTGGCTGAACCAGTTTTTTTTCACTTTCCAATAAAAGCAACACATATACAAAAGGACATCCCACATCATTTGTTCTATTAGCTCAGGCTTATAATTAACTAGTTTTTCCAACTTAAATTAACCCATAATTCTTATTTATGTTAGCCATATGGCTTTGTACCTTTTATCAGTGAGGTATTCTCATCTTGCTTCCTTTTTATCTGTCTGGTGGCTGCAAACTGAGCCTTTACTCTTCCCAGAATTCTCCTAGTCTGGTCACCCTGCCTATACTTCCTGCCTAACAACTGGCCAATCAGTATTTTATTAAACCAATACAAGTGACAAATCCGTATAGGGTACATTATCCCACATTATCCCACAACAATAGTAATTAACTCTTTAGGTTCTTCTTGAAACTTAATAGCAATAGCTATTTGAGTGATTGATTGTAAAATTATATTTCCTTTCCTAGGGTACTCTCTGTTACATAACTTCTCTGGGATAGTGGACTATAGGCTGGTTATCCTTTGCTTTACATCTAAATATTGACTTATGAGAAAGTACATACCACGTTTGTATATCTGGGTCTGGGCTACCTCATTCAGTGATTTTATTTTCTAGTTCCATCCATTTGCATGTAAATTTCAAGATGTCATTGCTTTTTATCAATGAATAGTACTCCACTGTGTAAATGTAACACATTTTCTTTAACCATTTTAAGTTGAGGAGCAAAGAATAATGACCATAAATTTTGACAGCCTTTGTGTGTGTGTGTGTGTGTGTGTGTGTGTGTTTTACTGGATATTAACCTTGTACTAGTCACTTTTCTGATGCTGTAATAAAACAACATGTCCAACATAATTTATAGAAGAAGAATTTATTTTGGTTCATGGATCTAGGAGGATAGAAGTCCTTTACAATGATGGTGGGAAAGCATGACAACAGGCAGGCATGGTGACTGAAACAGCAAAATGTAAGTTTATAACCTGAAAGACAGAGAGAGGGTAAGAGAGAGACAGATAGAGATAGAGAGAGAGAGACAGACAGAAAGAGAAAGAGAGAGAGGATTAGAAGAAAGATGAATGGGAGGTCTTAAGCTTACAAAGCCCACCTCAAGGGTTATATTTTCTCCAGCAAGGTCAAGATTCTTAATCTTCCCCAAACATCACTATCACTTGGAGTCCAGTAGTTTAAATGATTTAGACTATGGGAGACATCCCATTTGGACCATCTCAGAACCCTAAGTCCTTTTATACTAGGTAAAAATTACACCCCTGTAGGGTCGAAAAATGTGGGCCCATTCCCACATTGTCTGGTTATCAGAGAATCTGATGGGCTTACAGGCATAATTTAGACCTTTCACACAGGAGGTGGTTGCCTGGCTTCTTTTGAAGTAAAGCAAACTCAGCACCATCCTAACAGGAGGTCAGGATAGCTAAAATGATTCTGCTCCTTCCATTGTAACTATGAAGTCACCTGGAAAGGAGTTGCTTTCATTCTATGGGACCAAGTGCTGACCACGTGAATGTGAATGTGACTTGAGTCATTCCTCCTACCTAGGAAACAGAATGATAATGAAGCTTTTTGTTATCTTCTCTTGTAGTACCTTGATAAAAAATAAATGCTGGTGATTTCAGTATCTGAATAATCCCTAAAACTCCCTCTTAATACTGTTGTGTGAATTGTCTTCATTTTTTCCACACCTCTACACTGATAAAAATGTTTTTTTATTGGGGCTGGTCCCCAACACATCCCTACCTTAGTTATCTGAAAATTTTTAGTCTGCCTGTTCATTGTCAAAAGACTCATATCCCCTTTAATGCAAAATACCCTATTCCTTTCTCAGTATTACAAAAATCTTATTCTGCTATTGTGTCTGATATAGTCCATATTTTCCTTATATAAATTGAACTACACACCTAAATGATTGAAATTAAAATTTAATAAAGCACTAGACATAATTCATCCTTCATCACTATTTTTATTTACAAACAATGGAAACTAAAGATATTTCTATATTGTAAAAATGTATTAAAATTAACCTATAATGGCTGCACAGTCATGTAAACGACAGTTACTGGTATTAAGTAAGAAATGAATGTCAAAAGGATTTATCAGGACAAAACAATCTTGAAATACTTTTGGGCAAAATTCAGTTCCTTTATCAGACCTGAACATGTGGAATGCTCCCTTCATTAACCTCTATGTTATGGGTGTTTGGTTCTGTCTTCTAAGTTTTCCAGCCTTAGTCAATCACTGAAGATAGAAAGCTAAGGGATTTAATCAGGCTGATTTATCACAGTGAGATTTGGGTGTGTGACAGCCTCTTTTAATTTTATTCTCACTTTTCACTCCAAAACAGATAGAATTTTGTCAAAGATGTTGTTCATTGTCCTGAGGTCCATTCCTTATGCACATATGCAAATCTATATTGATATTCACTGAAATGAATGAGGGACAGTCTGTAGCTTTACAAAGCTGATCTAGTGTTGGACATATATATTTTACATTGTTTCTAATTTTTGGTTTTCTAGACAGGGTTTCTCTGTAGCTTTGGAGCCTGTCCTGGAAAATAGCTCTTTAAGACAAGGCTGGCCTTGAACTCAGAGATATCTGCCTTCCTCTGCCTCCCAAGTGTTGGGACTAAAGGTACCACCTGGCTGTACTTTACATTCTTTTATTTTTTTGAACTGCAAAAATCTATTAGGGTATATATATACACCTTAGGTCTGTACATGTCAGAATTCTAAGGAGGAGGGAGGGCAATTTTGAAGCCTTCTTTGCTAGGATTTTTTAAATTTTTTAAAAATTTTTTATTATTAAAAATTTCCACCTGCTGCCCCCTCCCAATTCTCTCCCCCTCCCCCATCCCCTCCATTTCCAGTCCGAAGAGCAGTTAGGGTTCTCTGCCCTGTGGGAAGACCAAGGTCCTCCCCCACAAATCGAGGTCTAGTAAGGTGAGCATCCACACAGACTAGGCTCCCACACAGCCAATTGTCCTTGGCCTCTCAGTCAGCTCTCCTTGTCAGCCACATTCAGAGAGAACGGATTGATCACATACTCCATCAATCCCAGTCCAGCTGGCCTTGGTGAGCTCCCATTAGATCAGCGCCATTGTCTCAGTGGGTGAGTGCCACGCCTATGCCGGCACCTGTGTGACAGAATGCTCTATGGTGGGAGTCAGCATCAGGTGAGGGGTGAGAGCTTCCTGGAGCAATACCCCCAGGGGTTTCTTGGCGAGTCAGCAGACTAACGCTGTCTGACTAAGCCTTCTCAATCAATGAGTTCCTAGTCATGCTTTATTTAGCTTATTCTTTACCTGTTATGGCTAATGTAGAATCCCTGTGCCAGGGACTTCGTGCCTCT
>LOEQ01004302.1:1615-17576 GCA_001685075.1 Bramus lutescens
AGAGAGAGAGAGAGAGAGAGAGAGAGAGAGAGAGAGAGAGAGATATTGAGATTTAGAGAGATAGACTGAAAGAGACGGGGTATATTTGTATAACACGTGTATGTGAATGTGACCACAGGCGCCACACTCCATGGATGGAGGTTAAAAGGCAACCTCAAGTTAGTCCTGTCTTGCTACCTCGTTTGAGTCAGGAAACCTTTGTTTATCACGGCTGTGTACACCAGATTCGTTGGCCTGTGAGTTTCTGGGAATGTTCCTGCCTCAGACACCCATCTCCTTGTAGGAGCTGTGATTGTAGGAACACTCTACTGTGCCTGCCGTTTGCCGTTTTGTTCTTTTAAGACTTATTGTTTATTTATGTGTATGGGTGAATCCCCCCACACAGTCACACACATATATCCATGTGTTTGGGTTCCCGTGGAGGCCAGAAGAGGGATTGGGGTTCCCAGAAACTTAAGGGAGAGCATACATTTACATGCTTACACCCCAGCTGATGAGATATTTGAAAAAGACGAAGAGGTGCTGGTATTGGAGGAATTGAGGTACTGATAGTGGACTTTGAGGTTACAGAAGCCCATACCGGGCCTGTGCTCATTCCTTTATTCCCGCTGCCTATGGATCAGGGTGTAAAGCTCTCGACTGCTTCTCCACTACCATGCTTGTCTGCTTGCCCCACACTCACCACCATGATGAAAATGGGCTAAACCCCAAATTAAAAACTTTCTAAATAAGAGTCGTCTTGGTCATGGTCATAGGACAGGGACTAAGATCCCCTCCCCCACCTGCTCACACACTGCCATTTGCCTCAGCCTTTAACCCACAATGTTCGTTCACCTTGATGAGCAAATTCAACTATTCTCCGTCTATTTTTCCATGGGAAAGAACTTAGAAAATAAGTTGTCTCAAAACTTAGACATTGCAAAAAAATAGAAAGATCATTTCTGAGAACTCCTTCCTCAGCCCAAATCCTTTAGACTAATTTTTGCACACACAAAAATATAGTTTTATTACAATTCCCTCCAGATAGTTTCTGGAGCATGTAAAATCATCTACATACCTTCATCACTCATTTTATTGTAAGTGGAATTTAGTAATCAGTGTTTTATGCTTAACAAATATATGGAATTGTCCACATAGGAGCACATAGATCTGATTAATAAAAACAGCAGCAAAATGTTTTGGTTCTATTAAAACCAAGTTGTGTAGTTAGTTCTGGAAATTTACTTTATGACCACAAGGTGGCGCTATGACACAGCTTATTGGGAGAAGGTCGGGCCGCTAGGCTTGTGTCAGGCAGGAAACAGCCACTCAGAACAAGCATGATGCCTCCCTCCCTAACCCAAGTGGCCTGACGTGGAGATGGGAACATCAGAGAAGCTGTTCGGAGCTATCAATCGACGGGATGACTCCCAGCAGCACAGTGAGAAGCACGAGGAAAGCTCTGAAGAGCCGCAGTGGCTGTAGCCGTTTATATCTCAGCATTTTCTTCCCTAGGGTATCCATTGTTACCAGATGTTGGGTTCCTTCCATGGGATATGTAAATAAGTCAATGGCTAGCAAATTACTTCCTTGTGCTATATTTAAATTATTTGGACTTTTAAATTTGGGGTTTGGGTATTGGCATGCCTTTGAACTAAATTTATCATTTTGAACAGAAGTAAGCACAAGACCAATACGCAGGGTAAAATGTAGCAGCTAATTCCATCTTAAAAGATACTTTATCAGACTCTCCAGAAAGCACAGGTTATAACCAAGTGAAAAAAAATTACTCTTTCCTATCACATATAATGTAGGGCCAGGCTTATGAAAACTATCCGAACGTCTACAACTAAATTAAATGACAGAGTAGACCAGGCATTGCCAAAATCAATCCTGAAAAAATTATTGAAGGGCTAAGCTGTTGAGAGTGTGGTTGTCATTTCAAAATGCTTCCGGGAAGACTGAGCCGTGGGGAGTGAGGGAGTGAGGCAGGTGGAGGCTCTGTGGGGTGGAGGTGGCAGCTTCAAGGGTCTGGAGAAGCTAGACCCCACATAGTGAGGCAGTACCCATGGATCTCAGGGTCCGGCTAATGCGCAGGGCATGGGAATAGAACCAAGAGGAAGTGTTCTCAAGCAAGCGACAGCCTGCAACTCTCTACCAGCAGAGGGCGCGCTTTCTCAGGCGCTCTCTCCTCTTTTCAGATTCCTAGGAAGGATGCAGATGTGGTAAAGGGAACCTTTTGTAATACAAAGGCGAGGACGTGGTAGCTGACTCCGTCAACAAGATTAGTTTACTGTAACAGGGCCAAAGAAAATAAGGCACAGAGCAGTGCACCTGTGGCACCAGAAAGTCTTAAAAGAGGAAAAGTGTGTGTCCCACACCTAACTGGAATAGATTCATCTATTGATCCACCAATCTGTCTATACCAGTAGCTATTTATCTATATTCATGGGTATCCGGAAGAGTAAAAGTACACATTGCCAACTTAGTGTCTTAGAGGTCCTGTTGCTGTGACGAGACGCCATGATTATCAGCAGCTCTTATAAAGGGAAGCGTGTTATTGGGGCTGACTTACACGTTCAAAGGTTTAGTCCGTTATTCTCATGGCAGGATGCATGGCGACACACAGACAAACATGGTGCTGGAGAGGGAGCTGAAAATTCTGCTTCTTCTGGACCGGCAGGCAGCAGGAAGAAAGAGACAGAGTGGGCTGGCTTGAGCATCTGATACCTCAGAGCCCAGCCTCAGAAACACGCCTCCTCCAAGCAGGCCACACAGCCACCATCAAGGCACACCTCCTACTAGAGCTACTCCCTTAGAGTCTACGGGGCCATGTTCATTCAAACCACTACATCTAGCAAGAGAGAATAAAATTACTTTAAAAATATGAGTGGAAAAGATTAAGGTTTAGGGAAGAAATAAACGAGGGCTAGGGTGTTCTGCTCTAGAGGCGGTGGGACCTGGGAGAATGGAGCCAGCAAATGATGCAGAGTAAAGTCTCGAGCAATAGCCAACGTTATTCAGAGCATCAGACAACCTAGATTATGATGGTTAAGAGGAGTCACGTGAGTAAATTGGACAATACAAGGAAACACCAGACCTGATATGATAGGCAAGCTGCACATGTCCAAAACTTGCTTTTCCATAAAGGCAGCTCCTGACATCCATATATTCAAAGAGTCTGGAATGTTTCAGTGGAAACTCCAACCCAAGTCCCCCATCAGTGGTTCTGCCCCTGAGAAAGCCATCTGGGGCTCCACCCCTGGGAGCATTAAAAAGCCCCACTTCATGGGTCCCCTCATGGTCCTCTCAACTTCCCGTGGGCCACCCAGGAATTCTTTGCTCAGAGCAACCCTGGATTTATTAATCCGGTTTGATTGGGCTATCACATCAGCAGCAGTGAATTCCCAATAACCAGGGATTTGATTCAGTTTAACAGTGATGGATGATCTGAAATAAGCTCGCTCCTATCTGCCTGTCTGCTGCACCTGGCATTCCAAGAACAAGGCAATGTTTTGAAGAAACTGAGATGACAAGACATTTGTTTTGTTTTCATGGATTTTTTTCACAAGCATTCCGAAATCTTGCACAGTGCCACTCTTGGCCCATGTCCCAACACTAGATGAACACTTTGATTGATACGGTGATTGCCATCCAGGCCTGGGAACCGGAATTTGATTACCAGAACTGGCAGAAATGTAGACATCTATGTCATCCCAGCACAGGCAAAGAAGAAATGGGCAGATTTCTGAGGCTCACTGGAAAGCCAACCCAGCCTGCTTAGCACCTTCTAGGTCAGAAAGAACCCCGTTTTCAAAGGAAAGTTACTGGCTGTAGGAAGCACAGCCTGGAGTAAACATTGGAGAAACCAGAACTGCCAAGCTCACGAGTCTATTTCTTCAATAGAAGAATGGTGTCTGGTCACCTGAATACTGGACTCGAAGCGGTCAAACAACCTGGTGATCCTTTGCTATTCTAGCAGGAGCCAGCCTCCTCCTGAATTTTCCCCAATTCCTGAAAATTCTTTAGGCCCTAAGCCTGGCCTTTGTCTTTCAGTGACTAGAACTCACACCATGTACTTTGCCTTCTCCACCAATGGAATCCATCAGTTTTAGTGCTTATTACAAATTCTTCAGTTACACCCTAGCCCTGAGCACTGTTTGCCAATCAATAGAGCTCATCCTTAGGATAAAGGTCTTGGGTACTTTGGTAGAGTGGCTATTTTACAAAGGATTAAGTGTGTAAGAAAATTAAAACATGGAATCAAACTCTTCAGAAGTTTTGATCCAGTCTGACTGATCAAGTCTGGTTGTACCAAGTTTTCCTTCTTACCTCTCTACAGTTGGCTTCCCTGACAGCTGTGAGTGCCTCAGGGGCTCTGACACATGAGGAACCACATCAGAGATTTTCTCTGGACTCCACATGCTCCTTCCCTGACACACATGAGGATAAAGGAAATGAAGATGACAACAGATACATCACACAACTAGGTGATTATAAAACAAAAGAATAAAGGAAAAAGATCTAATTTTACAGGAAAAGCTGAACAACGAGATAGAAAATAAAACGAAAGGCTAGAAGATAGAGAAGGCAAGATGCTCCATCTCCAGCTAATACAAATCCTACCTGGAAATTTAAAGGGGCCACAGACTATCAATGATGAATAAGGGAATGCCAAAACCCAGGAAACAATAGAAATTAAGACACAATTCCACAAGGAAATTGGTCTGTCCACAAAGGCAAACAAACTAAACAATGACGATTGAAGAACCATTTCCCACAAGGGCTGAGAGTATTGAAAACTTTTTTTAAAATACTTATTTCTCTTTAAAAACAGTCTGTTGACACATTTGCTAATTGGCAGTTTGATCTTTTTTGCAATTTATTTTTGTTGTTCTTTATAAATTCTAGACATTGGGCTCCCGGGTTGAAGCAGAGATGGCAGATTTTTCTCCCATCCTGCCAGCTGTTTGTTCCGTTTGGCTCCTTTACAGCGCAGAAACACAAATGTCATGTGGTCCAATTTACTCAATTAGTAGTACCTGTGCTGCTGAAGTCCAGATCAGGAATTTCTTGCCTAACCTACGTCATGAAGTTCATCTGTTATGTTCTCCTTTAGTGGTTTCAGCATTTCAGGTTTTAAATTAAAGTCATTGGCCCACTTCGGATTAATTTTCATATCGCATCACAAGGTGACAAATATGGGCTTGCTGTCATTTTCCTGAAGGTGTAAGTGCATTTCCATCACTGACATTGTCGAATAGCTAGCTTTCTGTCCACTTTACTTCATGCTAACAGCTATGTGGGATAAATTCTGGTCCTCTGTTCTGTTTCACTGGTCTACCATGTCTGTTTTGTGCCTGTACCATGTTCTCTTTGTCAGAGTAGCATTATAGTGTAATCTGATTATGTAGTGTGTTCTTTTTCTGTAGTGTTGCTTTGGCTATTGGTGATCTGTTGTGTTTCTGTCAGTGTAGGAATATGGAAACTCTTTCTATGTCTGTATCTTCTATGGTTTCTTTTGTCAGTGTCCAGAAAATTTCATTGTAGAGTTCTTTCATTTCCTTGGTTAATGTTATTCCTGCTATGCCCATATCTGCGAAGTCCCCTAAAACCAACAAGGAACCTGAGTCCTGTGTGTAAAAGCAAAGAGCCTTTATTCTACACAAGTTTGCAAACTTGGACTCTCCATGTGTCCAAGTATTGGAGTAATGGGAGAGCTCAGAGCTCAGTTAGAGTTGGGTTTTTATAGTAGTAAAGGTGGGGGTGAGAGATTTCTAAGATTCAGGACCCCTGATTGGCTGACATTTGTCTAGGGGGTATCCTGGTGAATGTGCTGGCAGGTGATACTATCTACAAAGGTTGGAACTTTAGGAATTTCCTTTGGATGGTCTGTTCTTGGGTGGTGCCTTCAGTTTGTGGTCCTTCCTGCAATCAGGTATTGCCTCAGGGAAAACTACTGAGATTCAGGCCTCCACTAAGCTTATCATGGTGGGGTCCTACAATTCCTAGTGTTTTACATTTTGGGGAGTTATTATGAAAGGGATATTTTCCTAATTCCTTTGCCAGTGCGTTCATTATTGATAGCTATGAAAGCCCCTGATTGTTTTGAAAGTCAGCTTCATATCTTGAAAGTTTACTAAAAGTGTCCACTAGATCAGAGTTTTCTGGTAGAGATTATAGAGTCTTTTAGATATGAATAATATATTTTATAAATAGGGATATTTGACTTCTTTCTTTCCTTTTTTATACTTTCATATCTTCCTCTTTTCTTATTGCTCTAGTTAAGACTTCAAGTGCTGTACTGAAAAAGAGTGCCAACAATGGCATCCTTGGTACAGATTTTAAAGGAAATGCTTAAACTCCCCCATAGCAAAACGTTGCTTATATATTTGTTGTCTATATCCTTTATGATTTTGAGATACGTTGTACCTGTTCCTAATTTTTCCAGAACTTCTATGATAAAAGCATGTTGAACTTTGATAAGTACATTTTTGTGGTCACGTGATGTCTTTAGGTTTATTTGTATAGTGTAATTGTGTTATACTCACTGATTTGTGTACATTGAACCAACCTTGCATTACAATGAAGCTCATCACTTAGTCATGATGTACGATAACCTTAGTGCATTTTAATTATATTGTGTATTTTGAACACATTTGAATTATGTAATATATTTTGAATTATATTTAGTTTGAAATTATTTTGTTCACAATTTTTGCAGCTCTGCTCACCAGGGAAGTGAGTCTATAATTATTATTGTGTCTTAATCCAGTTTTATTCAGGATAATACTGGATTCATAAAATGAATTTGGTACTCCTTCATTTTCTATTTTGAGAAACAATTTCAGAAGTGTTGGTATTAGGACTTTTTAAAAAAGTTTGATAGAATTCAGTCATGAGTCCCTCTGATCCTGGGTCTTTCTTTTGGGGAGACTTTTAATTTCTGCTCCTATGTCATTGCTTGTAATAAACATGTTTAATATATTTATATCTTCAGAGTTTAATTTTGGTGTGTCAGACACATTTTTAGCTCTTCAGAATATAAATTTCAAAGTATTCCTAAATGACCCCATGGATTTCATTGGAGTCTGCTGTTACACTCCCTTTCACCTTTACTTCTATTAATTGGGATTTCTTTCCCATTCTTTTTATCAATTTGGCTAAAGGTTTGCCAATGTTGTTACCCTTTGAAGAAAACAACTTTTGGCTAGTTCTATATATTGAAAACTTGTTGGTCTCTGTTTTATTAAGTCCTGCTTTAATCTTTATGGTTTTTTTTCTGTCCACTATTGTGTTTGGGAGTGACTTATTTTTCTAGAATCTTAAGGTGAACTATTAGGTTATTAGAAAACTCCGATTTTGTTTTATTGTGGATACTTACTTTCTTCTTAGGATGCCCGAGCTATTTCCCAGAGTGCCTATGGTCTTCATTTGTTTCTAGGAATTTAATTTTCGCCTTGATTTCTTCAGTGACCCATTGCACATTCAGAAGTGTATTAAGTGTTCAAATATTTGTGTAATTTCTGTAGTTTCCTCTGCTATTGGTTTCTACTTTTATTCCTGAGTGATTTGATAGAATACAAGGAACAGGTTCATTGTCACCCTCTTCCTCTTCCTTTCCCTTCCCCCCGTCCTCTCTTCTTCTCCCCTTTCCTCCTTTTCCTCTCTCCCTCTGTATAAGTTAAATCCAGTTGATTCATGGTATAGTTGATATCCTAATACTATTTGAAATTTTTATTACTATTTAATACTATTTGACGTTTTTATCTTCCACTGAGGAAAGGAATACGAAAAAGGGGGGAATATTGTCTTGTGTGGCACGTACTAAGCATTCGATCAGTAGTTATTGAGGAAGGTTTTCTGTGGAATTTTAACGTGCAGTACGTAAACAGAACAACTGGGTTGGAAAGACAACCGATATGTATGGAAAGAAAATGATACAGAAAATCCAAGGAAAAACGAAAGCTGATCTCCCATCACTCTGGGACAGGGCGCACGGCATCGTTAAGACCTCTAGGGGGCATCCATGTCCAGTGATATTTTCTCCGGACCAGGCGCTGGCCCCTAGGGAGCTGCTTCCTGGCAGATGCTCAGCTCGGCCTTCCAGACAAAAACACAAGAAGACAGAAATATGAGCACCCTCGGGTACGACTGCCATCTCTAGGCCAGTGTAATGGGCTGTAAATCCACGGCGGACGGAAAAAGACAAGTCTGCATTTCCGGGGACATTTTAGAGAACGCACTGGCCCCTCCCCTTCCGGTCAGAGCCCAGCTCCTTCCCCCGAGCCCACGCGGTTTTCTACAGGGCTGCAGTTGGAGGTGCTGCAGCAGCAGTCCGTGAGGTGGTTGTGTCTGGACGCCGCGGAGCCTCGGTGGCCAGGACATCGCCATGGTGGGCGGCGCGGTCTCGGGGTTGTCGCGGGCGGCTCTGGGCGGGTGGAAGGGAATGATATTTTCGTGCCCGGGAGAGGCCGGGACGCGAAGCGGCTGCCTGGGCGGTGCTGGCCGTGGGTGTCTTCCCTGGGATCCGAGCGCTCCCGCGCTTTCCCACCTCCCTGTGGGTGTCTGCCCCGGGATCCGAGCGATCCCGCGCTTTCCCACCTCCTCTTGGGTGTCTGTCCCGGGATCGGAGTGCTCCCGCGCATCCCCACCTCCCCGTGGGTGTCTGTCCCGGGATCGGTGTGCCCCCGAGCTTTCCCACCTCGCCTTGTGTCGTGGTCCGCTTTCCCGTGTCTCCTTCCCCAAGAGGAAGCCCTCCACCTTTGCATCTTCACTAATACCACATTTCTGGGTCCACCCACCTCTGCTTTTGGGCAGATATATCCTCCCTGTCCTCACAGCCCCCCACGGGATGTATCGGTCCACAGCCCTTCGGTGGCCCGTCTGACCGCAGTCCTGCTTCTGCTCTTGCCTCATTTTTCCCTGGCAACGATGTTGTTTTGTCTGTATTTTTAAACAAAGGAGTTAATTAAGAGTGTTCATAAAGCATTTATGTGTATACTTCTGAGTATAAGGGGCTCATTCACAGAATCCTGCTATGTTTACAATTGATACTGTGTCGATTCAATTGAATCAGAATATAAGCTCAGGAGATTTTGTTCTTTGCATTAAATCGTGGTGGTTTTGGTTCTTTAACTTAAAATCATTGAAAGCTGTAAAGCCATTACATAATTTCAAGCTCCTCTTATACTGGAAATTCTAAGGCTTTAAAATAAAACTTGTGTGTAGTTATCCCAGTACGAACAGGGAATGACAGAAATGGAAGTGAGTCCTTTCATAACTTGAAAACTGTTAAATCCATTATACACACCTTGATGTTCTTTGCTATATTTTTTCTTTTAGTATTTGTGGCAGATTTCTCTCCAAACCCTGCCCAACTCTTGGAGTTGATATGTACAAAATCCTTATCATTAAAAGTGAGTCGTTGTGGGGCTGGAGAAATGGCTCAGTGATTAGGAGTTTGTTTGCTGTGCAACTCTGAGAACCTGCATTCAGATCCTAGAACCCACGAAACATACAGGTGCCAAACTGCTCTGTGGTCAGAAATAGGCTCGCTGGGTCTCCATGGCTGCCAGGCTAGCCCAAAAGCGTAAGGTCCTGCTCAGGGAGAGAACCTACCTCAAAGAAATAGAGGAGAGCGATAGAAGGGGACGCCTGATGCCCTCCTCTGTCCTCTGTGCATGCACAACACACACACACACACACACACACCCCAAACATACTTAAAAATAAAGCAAGTCACTAGTAACATCCTACTCTCGGAGGGGATTGCATGGTATGTTAAAATAGCCTACCACGTGTTGCAAAAGTTTTTGCTTGATCTATGTTTCCTTGAAAAATTCTTAATCCCTTTTCTCATTTGCCCCTCCATCCTCCAGATATATAGAGTGACACAAAAGGATATATGTGCTGTGTTTTTATGGTTTTAAAGTTATTTTTAATACATAGCCAACTTCCAGTTATACCGTGGATTTCAGCCTTGTACATCTTGTCTCTGTTCAGATTTATGGAAAAGTGTTCAGAGAATTGTTGGAAGAATGAATGCATGTATGAATGAGGAATTGATGGACATTTTAATCACTTGGAGAGTTGTTTTGATGATTATTTTGAGCTGTGTTTTCTCAAAGGAGAAGGAAAGGGGAGGGTTATAGACAGATGACAAGCAGTTACAGGTTCTGGGTTGGCCTGAGCTTCAGTAGAATGGGGAGGGAGAGCTGTGTGAAGGGTGAGGGATGTGATGCTGGAGAAGAGAGTCGGGAAGGGATTAGCATCTGTGCTACAGATTGGGGCTGGTCTCGTTACGTAGGGGAAGGAATCTTACACTAGATTAGCACTGTAGATGAGAGGCTGTGTGCCTTCTTTGTAAAATGGTCTAACAGATGTGCCCTCAAAGCATCCTGTGCCTGATCATGAAGGTTGAATGAAGGTAACTGACTGTGTTTGAAAGATTCAAGAGCTACCTGGCTTTTGGAGGATGAATATTGAAGAAACCAATACCTGGCTTTTGGAGGATGAATATTGAAGAAACCAATACCTGTCCTTAGTAGAGGGTTTTTTTTTTTCCCTGTAGTGATCTCCCCTTCCCCCGAGATTAAAATTGAATGTATTCCTTTCTTTTCTGCAGCACTAAGTTTTGTTCCGTAGAACACGGGGTGGGAGTGGCTTCCTTGAGTTTTTCTTTTCCATGTATGGCTGGAGAGGAGAGCAGGCTTTTAACCCTGGCAGACTCTCTGGGAGTTGTGGTCTAACAAGGTCTGGGACCCTGACTCCTTAAGTGAACCAGGAGAGTGAACTATTTAGTTCTTATTTTGGGTTCCTGTTATACAAAGTTAAACCTGACTCAAGTAATATAGGTGGGCCAAAATACAGGGCTGCACAATTAAAAAGCTAACCTTCAATGTATAATGTCTTTGAGGACTGGACTCTGACTGCCTTACCTGGCAAAGCTTGAGTGGGAGAAATACTTTTTCCCTTCTGTGTGTGTGCAGACTTTGAAATGGTTTCTGTTGTCCCTAACTTCTTGGTTTGAACCAACCACATTTGGTCAGCTTTGATTTTGCATGTACCATTGTCCATTCTCTTCCATGTGCCACAGTGAAATGCCTGTTAAGATTCTATGTTCTTCAACATTAGAAATGTCCTCAACTGTAGCCCCCATTTCCAGCTTCGAGGCTCCTCCCTCTAGTCTCAGAACTTGCTGTAAGCTTGCACTGCTGCATTGGCTCCCTGTGTGGGCTGATTGCGTTGGAAATTTCTGAATAGATCACTTTTGTGATGGCCATGGGGGAACGAACACTGTCTGAATCTGTGAGATGTTTGGTCTAGCTCCTGAGTTCTAGTGTGATGTCTCTGGCTCGTTGCATTTCCTGAAGATCATTTTGTGACTGGACTCAATGTATCTGACTACATGTGTTCTATCTTTTAGCCTAAAGGACTGAAAGGAAAAATTGTAGGTCGAGAAAAAAAAGTCATCCATCCGTACAGTAGGAAAGCAGCCCAGATTACAAGAGAGTCTCACAAACAAGACAGGAAGGAAAGGTAAGTGTCCAGTCCTGTTAGTCTTGTGCACTAGGGAAAGCTCCTCCATGCATCTACATGTCAGGCGTGATCCTCAGTTTCCATCCCTGCTTTTCCTGTGTTCTTGTACTGAGGTAATGATAATGAAGCCTCTGGTCTTACAGAGCAGACCTAAAACATAAGTTTCAGGAGCAGTTCATGGTGAGGATAGTGAAGAAGAATTAACACAGGTTGAAGGATAAAGAGGGAAAGGTTCTATTTTCTCTATCATAGGAGTCATGGAAGAGTCCCCAAGAGCTTAGTTAACATTTGAGCAGAGTTGAGAGGCAGTGGGAGGACATAGCTGCTGAAGGCATTTCTGCCATGCTGTGGTGTCGACATAGCACAGGAAACAGTGGTGGTGTGGGTAGATAGAAGCCTTGGGCCTGGTGTTCAGCGGCTGGTTAGAGGTCACAGGTTAGGGAGGGAGTGGTCAGTGTTTGTGGGTTGGGTGGATTGGGACTAGGAGACTACGTCACTGAATGCATGCTGTCGATTGGAGAGAGAACACAATCAAGGCCCAAGTCAGCCTAGTAGCTGGCCTGTCATCTCAGAGTTGGGAAGGGTTTGGAGAGAAATCTGCCACGGATACTAAAAGGAAAATTGTACTAAAGAGCATCAAGGTGTTTTTAATCTTTTTAACAGATTTAAAGACCCTTGTTTTGGAAATTTTTTAATTTGTATACACAGTTACAGGAAGAGAGGTTCTGAGACTGAGGGGAAAGATATTGTAAAGAAGTCCATAAAGTTAAGATCAAATAGAAGCCGTTTCTGTTGCTTTGGCCTAACCTTGCTGATCCAGTGAGTATAAGCAGTGTCCAGATGGTGGCTGGAGGAAACCTGTCCACTTTTATTGCATTTTAATACCTTACCTAAGACTTAACGCCTCTTTTAGTAAAGCTAGGCTGTTTTACAATGATTTGGTTAGATGTTTCCTAGGAGACACTGGGATGGCATGGTCTAATTTTCTTTTTTTGTGGGGCATGTGTCTTTTTTACATAAAGATGTATGGTGGCCATACTGTCTTAAAATAGTAGTTTTCAAATTTCAGGTGTTCATTTATCACTTAGCATTTTTATTATTCTTTTTAATATGATTTACTACATCTACACAGTGTAATTTTTACCATTGCCCATATGTGTATTTCTCAAACTTAATTGACTTTTTTATATTACATATAAAAAATATCAAAGTTCTCTGGGAAGTTTTTCTTCCCGATATTTTTGGCAGATTTCTAAGCCCTTGCTTTGGAAATTTTCTAATTTATATGCACCTTTTGGTTCAAGACTGAAGAATGAGAGGGCCTTGCGTCTCAACCTTATTGGTAAGTGGGTTTGGGTGCTTGAAATTCTGACTACATACAGTAGAGTAAAATTTTGTTCTAAACCAATTTCGCTAATAATTTTATCCGATTATTAAAAACGCTGACTTATCTAAAAGAACACAAATGTACTGGAGTGAAGCACTTGACTTTCAGAATAATTTGCTGGTACTCCATGCAGCTCAGCTTGGCAGAAACTTCAGTCCTGTTCACGTCCACATCCTAGCTCATGTTTAACCCTCTCTTCCAACAACTGAGGTTATGAAGAGTATGGCTGTGTCAGCCTGCTGCGGCTCATCCCTAAGAGAGTTAGTTTTTAAAGAGGAAAAGGTTTGCTTTGGCATATAGTGCTGGGGGTTCCACTATGTGTTGGTAGGGACTGATAGCAGCGCAGAGGGGTGTGTGCTAGCAGAATAAGCTATTGACCTCATCCTGGCCATCTCAGAGATGTGAGAGTGCCCACTGGGCTTCACCTCTCAGAGGCCTCGTCATCGCCCGGTAGCACCAGGTGCTAGAGCACACGTTTAAGACACGGACCCCTGGGAACAGTGTAGACCCAAGTACAGCAATAGCTTACATATTGTGGAGCAGCAGGGTCATGGTTAGCAGGGTGCATACATGTTCATCCTTTTTCCTCTCCCCCTTTAACAAATACCATTTTTATCATTGATCAAATTTTAAAATACTTTAAATAATAAGAACTTAGATTTTATATTCTGTGAATCCATCTTTCCTCTGTTCCCTGATGTTAGACAGGAAATGTATGGGCCTGGAGAGATGACTTGATAGTTAGGAGGGTAGGCACACTGCTCTTGCAGAGTTCAGTTCCCAGAATCCACACAGGGAGGCTTACAACTACGTACAAATCCTGCTCCATGGAACCAACATCCTCTTCTGGCATCTGGATGCTGTACTCATGTACCTAAACGCATACACACACGCATGCACGTAACTGAAATAAAAACAAATTGTTTAAAAGGAAAGAAGTATATGGAGAAAAACACCACTTCTATCCTTGTCTCTTTCTTTAAATTGCTGCAGTTTCATTTCTGACAAATTGGTTTCATTGACTCAGCTACACAGATCTTTCTATTTAGAAATGAGATAGTTTTGCTTTTGTTTTTAATGCTTTAATGTGGATGATTGTGGGGAAAACCTGTGTTTACATGAAGTTTGTGGTGCTAAATTTGTTTGGTACTTATTTATAGGTGACAAACTTCGGTGGTTTCACAGTCATCTGGATCCAAAAAAAACAAGATATTCAAAGAAGGATGCCTGTGAATTAATTGAAAGGTAAACACAGGGCATATTGTGAACAAAGGGTCAGAAAGAGAATCTCAGCCTGGTTCTCAAGAGATAGCTATGCTCTGGATTTGGATATGACTGGATGGGCTTTTTAACCGAAAGACTCAAGTTAGTGTTCCAGCTTGACCCCTCTTAGCTTCCTAGGATTAGGAAGGCTTCCTGGGAAAGCATTGTCTGCACTGCCCTGGGTGTTAGATTGAGGTGAGGTAACATGAAAGCGTCTGCAGACTGAGAGATTGGTGTCCAGAAGGCCTCAGAGGTGGGGCCGGAAGCTGACGGGTGGAGGGGCCCACCAGCGTTTCCTGTGCCTAGCACAGCAAGCTCAAGGCTAGTGTAACTGGTGCTGCAGGGACAGCTGGCTTTTAACAGCATTCGTGACCCTCTGAGTTCGGACCTTATCTGAGGACATAGGGAGCTCTGGGAGGACTTTGCAGGAAACATGTGCGGTCCTCATGCATACACTTCAGGTCACAGCCGTGGAATGAGGACAGTGCTGAGAAGGGGCAATGGTGGTGCTGAGGCCTCTGAAGAGGCTGGTAGGGTGTCTAGGAGCAGTACTGCCATCCTCTACGTGGTTAGCTTAGTGCAAAGCTTAGCTGTAGAATAGGGAGAGACACAAAAAGACAGGGTGGATGCCTCTAAATCTCATGCAGAATGTCACACTGACCTGAGGTGGGGAGCTCAGACGATGGAGCAGGCATGGTGCTAATGTCTGTGATGGGGTGAGATGCTGAGATGTAAAGAAGAAATCCAGTCGCTGATTCAGTGTGAGGGTCCTCAGTTCAGCAGACAGCCTGCTGTGATTTGTTCACCGAAGTTAAGAAATGGTTGGATTATTCGTGAATGTGATCAGAAAGGCTGAGGAGCTGGGGAATTTGATTATGCTAATATTCAAAGAACAGGGACACTTGGGCACTACACTAAAATGAATTAATATAGACCTTGTAGCTCATCATTTTCATATTTTTCAGGTATTTGAGTCGATTCAGCAGTGAGCTGGAGCAGATTGAGCTGCATAACAGCATCAAGGACAGACAGGGACGGCGTCACCACTCCCGGGAGACGGTCATCAAGCAGACGATGGAGCGGGAGCGGCAGCAGTATGACGGTTATGGCTTTGGTGGGTACTCTCTGACTCATTTTGCCTTTTGAAAATGGAATCTGATTTATGATGGACTCCAGAGGTTCACTCTATTGATTGATCTTGAGTCTCTTCTGACTTTATTTCCTTGTGACAGCTGATGTCTGTCATCTCCTGTGAGTGCTGCTTCTTCCTAGCACACAGCCTGCTTTTCTTCTCCCGTCTCCAGCCAGCTGTCCCTTCTTCCCACCGTGACAACTCTTGCTGTGCAAGCCTCATTAAGACATTGCCTTTGTTAGCCTCTGGCCCATATAACTCATTCCTAAGCTTAAGTACAGTGCACACCACTTGGTAACACTGACGCTCACTGGCCAGCTCAGTAGGCTGAACTGATGACCTTAAACTGGTGCCTATTCCAAGGTCAATGCAGATAATACTGTCATTATTTTTTAGAAATAATGATTTTGTGACAACTTATGCTGGAGAGGTTGTGGGGGAAAGGAAACACTTCTGCATTGCTGGTGGGAATGCAAGCTGGGACAACCCCTTTGGATGTGAATATGGCGATTTCTCACAAAATTAGGAAACAACCTTCCTCAAGACCCAGTAATACCACTTTTGGGTATATATCCAAAGGATGCTCAATTGTGCCACAAGGACATATGCTCAACCATGTTCATAGCAGCTTTGTTTGTCATAGCCAGAACCTGGAAACA
>LOEQ01004302.1:18920-32744 GCA_001685075.1 Bramus lutescens
ATAAGCTAGCCGTGCGGGAGCCGGGCAGGACGAAAAGCAGGCCCATGCTCCCCTCATTACTACAAGCCACTGTCTCAAAAAATATAAATTAAAAAGAGGCCATATTTCTCTGGTTCAAAAAGGTGAGGATTAGCTCAAAAGTCCCTGACACCGTACAAGAGTGGCATCGTGCTTCCTCTGCTCCTGTGTTCATACACTTACTTCCTGTGAATGTAAGATGTCATGTGTGTCTTTTCCTGTCGCTAAGACGAAATACCCTGGCAAAAGCAACGGAAGGGGGAGGCTTATTTTGGCTCACAGCTTAAGCCTGTTGTACTGGTGAAGATACAGCTGTAGATGCTGTATGACACCGGATCTACTATGGATGCTGGTGCTATGTGCTCCCTTTTCATTCAGTCTGCGACCCAGCCCAGGAAGTGGTGCTGCTCGGCACTCTTCAGTGAACCCACTCATAGTGCTGCCCTGCCCATGGGCATTCCTAGGCCCTTCTGCTCAAGGTGCTGCCCATGGGCATTCCTAGGCCCTTCTACTCAAGGTGCTGCCCGTGGGCATTCCTAGGCCCTTCTACTCAAGGTGCTGCCCATGGGCATCCCTAGGCCCTTCTGCTCAAGGTGCTGCCCGTGGGCATTCCTAGGCCCTTCTCCTGCTCAAGGTGCTGCCTATGGGCATCCCTAGGCCCTTCTCCTGCTCAAGGTGCTGCCCATGGGCATCCCTAGGCCCTTCTACTCAAGGTGCTGCCCGTGGGCATTCCTGGGCCCTTCTCCTGCTCAAGGTGCTGCCCATGGGCATCCCTAGGCCCTTCTCCTCAAGGTGCTGCCCATGGGCATTCCTAGGCCCTTCTACTCAAGGTGCTGCCCGTGGGCATCCCTAGGCCCTTTTCCGAGGTGATTCTGGATCTCATGTAATTAACAATTGGGAGTAAGGACCACAGTTCCACCCTTTGCCAACTTGACACCCAAACATATTGCTTTAAACATGCCTTCCTCCTCAAAGCCATCTTATGTTGCAGTTTTTAACAATTCCAGTTCTGCTTAAAAGTCCCTGTCTGTGACTCAAAGTCAGTCTCTTAACTGAGCTCCCATGTGAGTTGCAGGGTAACTTAAATTGTATTGAACTTGTTAGATGTCCTAATGATTGTAATTCTTTTTAAATTTTTCATAGTTTTGAATGATGCGATTATATTAATGTTAAATAATCTTTGAAATCCGGTAAATTCTACCAGTGTGACATGAGGTGTGTGTTTAATAACTTGTCTTCTATAGCACTACAGTATAAACACCCACGTTTGCTGTACCGACAGATGCACTCTATGTAACAGCTCTGCTGTCTTCCCAACACTGAACTCTGTTCTTCCCAAGCGTGGTGTTTGTGTTGACTGTAGCAGCGCTTTGAAGGTGGGGTTTTGTGGGGGGAGGGGGAGACAGCTCAGCAGCACTAACCACCAGTTCAGGTGGCTCCCAAGTGCCTGCACCTCCAGCTTTAGGAGTTCCCACGCCTTCTGGACTCTGCAGGCACCTGCACGTCCATGATGTACAGAGTCACTTTTACACATATATTTACAAAGGTTTTCTTCTTGTTAACATCAGTTACTGTATTGGGTGTGCAATAACAATTGAAAATACAGCAAGCAATTTAGAAAGAAAATGCCTAATGGCTATTACTTATGTTCTTTTTCAGAGATCCCAGACATTTTAGACACTAATAATCTGCAGACTTTTCGGTGAGTGTTTGAGATCCTTTGAAGTTTCATGTGAAATACATAAGTCATGAACTCCCCTGGGTGTAGATGTTAATAAAAACGAAAGTGGGGAGCATTCTGTAGGGGTTCCTCCCCTGTAGCTGTACTCGAGTGTGCATGAAGCTGCTGCTGGAGATGCACCTTTTCTTTCCCAGAACAGTAGGACGGCAGAGATGTCTCTCTTCTCCCCAATGCAAAGTTTTATTTCTGGAAGCTAAAGAGCAAGAACAGAAGAATAAAACTGATGCCAGGGCAAGAGTCTTGTCACTGAGAACCTCTGGTCCATGGCTCTGTGATTCTGCCCTGGTAACCATGGAGACTGCTGAACTGGAGAAACAGATTTCTGCTTCTCAAGCACAGATTCTGCTTATTAGAAAATGTTTTTATTAGTAATTGTGGTCTTTACTAAAGCATGTTAGGGAGCGTTTTTCCTTCTGTTCCTCTGAAGAGGCAAGCAAGACTTTTCCTGTCTCTTCTTCTCTTATCTCTCTCTGTCTCTCTTCCATTCTCTTCTTTCTTCCCTTCCCATTCCCTTTATCTCAAGTAAACTTCCATACTCAAAAAACAAAACAAAATAAAAGAAAAAACGAACATTAGGGAATAATTTTTTTTTTAGAATTGAAATTAAATTTGAATCCAGGCCATGCTCTAAAACAAACTGTGCTCCATGTTTGTAAGGCACTATATTCTGCCTCTTCCAAAGCCAGAGCGAGGAGATGAGCTTAGTGTGTTAGCATTCCTGGGCTGCTCTGCAGATGGGCCAGCTGCAGTGCGAGAGAAGCCACTTTCACTGACTTAGAGGTTTGCTAGCTGTGACGTAATTCTAACTGCTGAGGGTCTTGAGACCTTGTAGACCTTTTTAGGGTAGGGAGAAAAAGGGAAGCTCAGAGCCTAAGATTTGTGTGTGTGCGTATGTGAAGTTTAGAGTGTAGGGTTCTGTGCGGGCAGCTCCAGTGTAGCAGTAGTAAGCATGTCCTGGGGCTTGGGCTGTTGCGTGCCCCACCCCGCCAGCTTAGTGCTATTTCACACGTGTGTGACATCTATGGATGTGAGGTCTTCGTTCTGCAGGCAGAGTTCTGAAACTGGCTGCCCCTGCTGTGCTATCACTGCCCTCTGTTGCTATACTCTTTTTTTCCTTTTCCTAGGGAATGGGATTTTGATCTGAAAAAACTGCCAAACATCAAAATGAAGAAACTTTGTGCTAATGATGCAATTCCTAAGAAGCGCAAACAGAAACCCATTTTAAATATAGACAAAGATTTAGGGGAATTAGATCTAACTGGGGACCTTGGAGACTCTGAAGATGGGAAATTGGAACCAATAAGTGAAGCAAGTGAGTCGGATGAAGAAATGACCCCAGTGCCTGCCTGCCCTTAGTGAAATCCATTGAGACCCTCCTGTTCTGCTCATTGGTTATGCTGCATAAACATGGGGGTGGGGCTGCTGAGATGGCTCAGCAGGGACCGTGCTGCCAAGCCTGACTGCCAGAGTTTGAGTCCCAGAGTCCATGGGTTGAAAGAACAGATGCTGTAAGTTTTCATCTAACTCCACGTGCACACACAAATAAATTTTTAGTGACTATTTATATGTATTTGCTGCTTAACTCATTCTCAAATAAGTCATTTGCAGTTTCAAAATAGATTTATAATTTTTAAGAATAAAAGTTTTATTGCTTTTAAAATACAGAGATTGTGTTAATCTACTTTTCATTATAGCTAAATACTTGGGATTGGGAACTCGGATGAGGCATGATGGGTGTGGTTGTGGAGAGGCTTCTCTGTCTGCATCACGTCATGGCCACAGCGTCATTGATGGAAAGCAAGACAGGGTGTGTGGCAGGGAGATGAGCCAGCCAGGCCTGCCTCCTGAAGTCCTGCCAGTTCTGAACATCGCCATCCTGGTGGGGAGCCGGGGTGACAATTTTCTGCCACATAAATGGGATACATTAATCTGCATCCAAAACAGTGTTGGCCTTCAAAGGCCATTTAACCTGGATTTTTGCTGAAGGGAAAATTGGAAAAAGTGGGGTTAGGAAGTGGCTTGGTCAATGAAGTGCCATAGAGGACCTGAGTCTCTTTTCTTAACAGGGCTGTGAGGCAGGTTTCTAGTGCCTCAGTGCTGGGAGGGTGGGTAGAGACAGTAGACAGGGACAGCGATCAGTCTGGCTCAGTAGTCCATGTGTGAGAGTCTGAAGGGTCAGTGTTCCCAACCCCACTGCCACCAGCTGCCCTCGAGGCCAGACACAGCGTAGGATACACTGATGGGCTTTGGTCTCGGGTGGTACTTTCACTGTTTGCCATTGTTGTTTTGGAGGTAATGTGTTCTCTGATTTTCCAGAGAACCACTCCAAATTTGGATTTTTGAAAAATGTTGGAACTATTCAAGGACCATGGAGACTTTAAACTAAATGCATTTTGAGATACCCATATACTTGAGGCGAAAGTCAGAATGTTGTGGTTTGAATTCTATATGTCCCCCACAAGCTCATGCAGACTGCACCTTCTGGGGCTGTTCTGAAGGTTGTGGAGTATTTATGAGGTGGGACTTGGCTGTCCATAGGGGCAGCTCTTTGAAGGCTATAACCTGTCCCTGGGTTTGGTGTGGGAGGTCCTGCTATGTGTCTTTTTATTGGTTAATGAGTAAAGAACTGCTTTGAGCCTATGGCAGAGAAGAAGAGAACTAAGTGAGGGAAACTAGGCTATGCTGGGAGAAAAGAAGGGCAGAGTCAGACGCCATGGAGCCACTAGAGACAGGCTCTGGGAACTTTATCCAGTAAGCCACAGCCACTTGGCGATACTCAGATTAATTGAAATTGGTTAAATTAATATGTAAGAGTTAGCCAATAAGAAGCTAGAGCTAATGGGCCAAGCAGTGATTTAATTAATACAGTTTCTGTGTGATTATTTCAGAGCTAAGTGGCCAGGAACCAACAGATGGCCCTCTCCTTACTACATGGGTCCAGTTCAGTTTCCCACCATTGGGACAGGTTGTGTCCTCTGGAACTAAGTCACAATACACTTTTCCTTAATTGTTTTCCTGCTAGGAATTTAGATCACAGAGCACAAAAGTAACTACTCCATCTTTCAGATAACAGCTGGGTGACAGATGGCTCTTTCATGCCTGTTCCCAGGCAGCAGGTCACTGTTACAGCATACCAGTCAAAAGGTGTGGCCCTGTGCACATTTGTAAGTTGTGGTAGTAGCAGTTCTGCTTGGTGGTTTTACAGTTTCCACTAAGTTCTTTTCTTAATTTTAAGATATTATTTCATTACTTTTTCAGCATTTCTAAATGATAAACTCTAGTTTTGCTGAATGTTCAACTGTTGGATCTATGTATTAAAAAGCCCTGCTGTATTTGCTGTAATGGCTATAGTATCATTTTCATCTTATAGGCAAGCTGACCGTACTCCGTATTATTTTCACTGAGACCTGAATCATGTGGTAAACCTTTCATGTAATTCCACAAGACAGAACTCTTCCTATTAGTCTACTCCTTAAGCATCATGTATAGTAAGTGACTCTCTAGACAGTGTCACTGGGGAAGCTGCAGAAATACGAGTGTGCATATATGCTCATTGTAACACATTGAGGTGACCCCAGGAAAGCAGACACCGTATTCGTGGGTGGATGTGCCCTGCTCTGTCCTGAAGCACCCTTTCTTCGCTTTTTAATGAGGCCAACTGTGTTGGCTTCTGAAGCTCTTTTCTTTGATGGTACTAGAAACTTGGGCTTTAGCAACCTGGAAGTCTCTTCAAACAGTCCCAGGCTGTGTGGTGAGGAACTGTGCCCATCCAATCTGACAGCCGAGCACCATGGGAACCGAGCAGCGGGCTGAGTTGCAGCCATTGTTCATACTCCTCACACACTTTCAAAATGGGTTTTGGAAGTTTATGTGTTATTTGCTTTGGCTAATGTAGATTCTTATCTCTTTTAGAGGTCAATTGAAGGCCAATATTTCTTCTTGGTCAAAAGAATGCTGTCTACTCCAGGCCTGTTTGGAGACCTAATAGTCCAAGCTACCGAAAACATCAGAGTTGTCCGATTGTGCTGGTCCATCACCTGGCTAAGGAAGGCCAGTTCACTTTAGTTCATGCGAAAGAGAGGAGGAATAATTATCTGTTTAATGAGATAACGTACCTTTCTTTCCTAGAAAGCCATTCCCAGGTACAGTCAGTTGAGCTGCCATGAAGCTCTGTTAGGTTACACAGCTCTCGAAAGAAAAGCTGTGGTTTCTTTCTTTTCTGTCTTCCCCCAGGACGGTCCTGAACTTGGACATGCTTTCCCTTACCCTCTGGGCTCTCACTTTGACTCTGGAGCCTTCCTACATGTCTATGCGACTGCTTGCTCAAAATGTGGCTAACAGTTGTTAAACATGCTCTCTTTACTCAGACTGCATCTGCAGTGGCTTGTCCTCTCCCGGTAGCCGTTGCAATTTCCATTTTGTCCACCCTGATGTTGGTTAAAAGCCTAATAAAATTGTCTGTGGCTTCCCTCTGTGTCTGTTCTCAGTTATTTTATTGACAAGACTAAGTACCCCTAAAGGGCTCCCCAGTTTTCTCAGTAACATGACACCCCACGTGGGGCCCTCAAATTGCCAGTAATAACACGAGATTAGTAACTATAGATTTGACGTTAGGTATCTTCAAATTCTATTTAAAGACTCAGACCATTATGAAATCTTAAGAATTCAAGGGTTTGGGATGCTCTCAATACAATTCTAGGAATCTTGTTACACAGGCAGGAAGTAGAGGAGCTACAACCATGATTCGGAGCATTTGTTTAATATACAAAGTCGTTCACAGTTCCCTTAGTTTGTCTTAAGCACACATTACTCACAAACAGTAAATTATTAATGAAAGACCATTAGATAAAGCTGAAGAAGTACAAATGCCCAGTTTCAAAAATTGCACACAGTTAAAATACTTCCTCCTTTGAGCATTATCTCTGGTTTCAACATGGGTTTCTTCCAGTGAGAGACGTGCGGCTGCAGCCCCAAATGACAAGACTTCCTTTCATTGTATCATTGTGTGAAATAGCACCATTGAGCTGATGGAAGGACACGACTTTATAACAATTACAGTGGTAAGCTTTAGGTTCCCCACTTAATATTTGCCCCAAAATATTCATTGGCAAGGCCAGGTAAGTTATATCTGACAGGTGGCATAAATGTCCTTGCTATTTCCCACCCCAAACATGGTGATTTTCATAATGTTGTCATTGTGCTAATGACCTCATTTCAGCAGAAGAATAAGTGTCTAAAGGGTACCCAAGGTCCTTTCCACAGAGGAAAAACTTAAGTACAAGGGTTCTTGTGGAATATCATTACGTATAGCGGCAGCTCTGGGTGGGGTTTTGATCCTGGGATATTCTGAGAAAGACTGTCATGCAGTATTCTGGGTTATTTGGAATCAAAGTTACAATTTTTTCTTTGTTTTTGTAGGGTTTTGTTATTTTATATTTAAAGTTAACCTGCTGGGGGGGGTCGTCACTTTTTAGATTTATTCTTTGTGTTTATGTGTGTATCTGTCCGTGTGTGTGCGTGGGGGGGTTTACCTTCAGAGCCCAGAAGAAGGTGTTGGGCACCCTGGAGCAAGTGTGTGGTGTTTATGAACTGTTGTGTGGGTACTGGGATCTCACCAGGACTGGCTATGAGAGCAGAGAGTGTCCTAACCACGGATCCATCTCTCCCAACTCTGAGCTCCACTTTTAAGTGTTTCAATTCCTTCTCAACTGAATATTTAATTATAACGAATGGAAATGTCAACTCGACAGAAATATTTTCAATGTCTGGTTTATAGCACTTCTAATACCCCAGCTTCACTTTGTAAAAATCCAGTTTTAACACTGTAAGGTCAGCAATCCAGTGTTAAATTCAGCTCACTTTAAGGTAAACACACATCATGATGATGTCATTCTGGAAAGCAGGTCACTCCATGAGCTCTAAGTCAGGTCACCAAAGCCAAACGTTTTTGTTGTTATTAAGTGAAAAAACCCTGTTACCACTCAGATGTGCAAAGATGGTCTCAATACTGGCTTTATTTGTTCAATTTTAAAGCTTGTTGTTTGTTTTGTTTTTGGATGAAGGTCGCATAGCCTAGGCTGGCCTCTATTTGGGACTCACTGTGTAGCAAAGGATAACTTAAACCTCCCAAATGCTGGGATTAGTTGTGTACCTACCAAGATGAATTAGAGGAGGAATAGGAAAACTTAATATTTCTTGTCCAAAGTCATGATCAACCCATCCATTCTTTGTTGTTCATATTCATCTTAAATCTTTAAAATGCAAACTATTCAGGAACTTAATACAAAGTTTCAGGTTTGGGTCTTTTTCTTTATGTTTTGCGAATCCTTATTTGTCCCGGAGGCCTGGTCCAGTTTAATGTTGTTCATCATATTCTTCCTGCATACTTAATTCTTGTCCCTCCCACAAGTTTTAAGAAAGATGAGTTTTTAAGCTTTTGATTCCTGACTGGATATCTTAACATTTCTCTTGTATATGTACATGAATATATACGTTAAACACACACACAATTGACATTGTTTACTATGTCTTTATTTCTAAGGGTGGGACTAATTGGACCCAGTGTCAATCACTACAAATATCATACTCTCTTCTCATTGAAAGATTCTTTTTCCATTTTCCTTTGATGATCCGAGAAAAACAAACACTGATAATTACAAAGTGCGTGGATGTGGTACCCAGCTTTGTGCAACATGATGCCCATGCTTTGGTTTTAATGGCCATCTCTGCCTTTTAAGGACAATAAATAATGACAGCTAACTAAAAATGTCACCTTTTAAAAATGTGATCTTTGACAGATAACTTTCTGTGATTATTTACCTAGCTCACCTCGATGTCTGATCAGTTTATGTGAATCTGTATAGAACACGGTGCTCAACTGTTGAGCTGAAAACCAGCTCGTCACTCACCATAGAATTGTGAATATTTTTACTTCCGAGTAAGGGAATGCTGTCAGGTGTGAACATGGTTGAGATCCTTAGTTAAGATGCTCACCTGTCACATTGACACTCTATGGATTTTAAAACCTTAACACATCTGGTTTAGTAAGAAGACACTTAATTTTTACTTCCCTCTCATGATTACTTTATGGGTACCCCACAGAAATTAACTCCATAACATCGCTGCAGATTGTACTGACTCCCCATACTTTTGTCTTTTTACCCCTTTGAGAAGTTGGACCTTCACTGAATTCAAGATGGAATACTTAATTTGATGAGTTTAATTCTTTGTAAATCAACATTTAAATGAAAATGCAAAACAAAATAATGGATTAAACTGTTGTTTTGAAATGTTCAGCTGTTAAGCAAGACAGGTGTAGTTTTTAATGAAAAGGCTTTGCTGTCCAATATCCTTAATTAGATCCTGTCCAACATACTTCATTCAGATTGCAGTGTGTCACAAATACATGCTGGATTTTGAAGACTTGGTTCAAGAAAAAGATGAAACCTGTTTTAATATTCTTTTCCACTGATGACATAAAGTAACCTATATATATATATATAATGTTGAATAAATTATAAAAATTAATTGACCTATTTTTACTTTTCCTAATGGGGCACACTAGGATATTTCAGTTTACATCTGCATTTGCAACTCATGTTATGTGTCTGTTGTTGAGCACTGTGTGAGAAGGACCAGATAAAACACGGCATGATAGTTGCTTTCAGAAATTATAAAAATTAATTGACCTATTTTTACTTTTCCTAATGGGGCACACTAGGATATTTCAGTTTACATCTGCATTTGCAACTCATGTTATGTGTCTGTTGTTGAGCACTGTGTGAGAAGGACCAGATAAAACACCGCATGATAGTTGCTTTCAGAAATCAGCACTAGCTAAGCTCCACAATGCTCTGAANAAATTATAAAAATTAATTGACCTATTTTTACTTTTCCTAATGGGGCACACTAGGATATTTCAGTTTACATCTGCATTTGCAACTCATGTTATGTGTCTGTTGTTGAGCACTGTGTGAGAAGGACCAGATAAAACACCGCATGATAGTTGCTTTCAGAAATCAGCACTAGCTAAGCTCCACAATGCTCTGAAACTCTTCGTGATTTAAATTTTAACAAAACTCCAAACATTTCTATCTTCAAATGTGTGTCGCATCCATTTAAAAACATGCATCTGTCAAAATAACAAGACTTCACAATAGCCAGAAAAAATCAGCTGTCAAAGTGTAAAAAACCTCAAGTCCTCCAAGCTCGCCTCCGAGGTGATGACTCGGACGACGCACAGTTTCAGGCTTAGGACCAGATGTGTGTCAACTTCCAGTGGTGAAGGCTCACACAACAGAATTCTCTAAAGAAGCGTATACCGCATCTGAGGTCTGTTCTGGGGTTCCCTCTGCACTGATTGAAAGAGGATCGCATGTCCGTCCAATCTTTCATCGCTGGAAGCCTTGTACCAAGCGTTCCTTAGGAACTCACTCCCTCAGACCCTTTACCTTTCCAGGTCCCACTGCAGGCTCTGCTTCTTGGGATCTTGCTCACTTGCTAGTTTCTCCTCATTTCCTTTTTGCTCCAAGTCAGGACAAACAAGTCAGTAGGGGAACGGAGAAGACAAGGAAGCCACAAAAGCAGATGCATTTCTGAGTGTTGTGGCAAGGGCTGCAAAGATCCTTCTGTGATGAAGTTCCCCTCCAGTTCCATCAAACCGGGATGACTTCAGGCGGGGCGCCCTCTGCAGGTGGCAGTGAATTTGAACCTGTCTGTGGCACAGGCACAACCACGGCATCTTTGATTTCCGTGTTCACATTACATGAGAAGTTCTTCTCCAGTTTGTTGGCAGTGTCTGGGCAATTCTGCACAAAGATCACACGGTTGTAGGCCTTCAGCCTACGCCACAGTTGAACGTAGACTTTACACTGTACATACATGAAGACGAGACCTCCGGTGAAGCCAATGGCCACCACAACCAGTTTTGTCCAAAATGGCCATTCCAGCACACCTGTGAGACAGAAAGAGCGGGAGATGTTATCAAGCTGGTGTGTCTCCATTTGGTCTCCCCAACTATGATCCCCACGACACACACTTTTCTGAATCATGTATGTTGTGGTGCAAGGTCAGCCAAAGGAAATAGGATCAATTTGTGGTTCCCCAGATTCTGAATCAGTGGGCATCTTCAGTATGTCCAGACTTCTAAGGAAGCAATACTACTGATTCACTCACAGAGCGAGGCTGCAAGGATGTCAATGAGCCCTGGGCATAACGATTTCTTTATCTTGTGAACAATGCAAACTTTGGGACCCTGGCAAAAGTTTTCATATTTTCTATCCTATTGGTCATTTACAAAGCTAGTGTTTTTCTAACATGATTTCTCTGGATCTTTATAAGAAAAAATTTCTCTAAGTGTGTAACCTCTTTTGGTTTGAAAATGAAACTTTTCCTTTGAAAAATTGTGTGTGGGGGGGCAACTCTCTAACCTTAAATGGATTTATGTTACTGGCAGGAAACATCTCCCCACTGCTGTTGATGCCACCTTAATCTCTTTCTGACTTTGGTCACCTACATGTATTTCTAAGCTTCTTTTAGTGATCAAATAGGAAGCTTATCTTTACAGTGGATTAGGGTGTCCAGTAGAATTTACAAGAAGGTTTCTGCATAGCCAGGAAGCTCCCTTCAGCTACTTCTCTCCTATACTTTATCTAAAGTTCTATCTGTGTAATGCTGGAAGCCAGCAGTCCACTGTCTTAATACAGGTTCAGGCTGCAGCATGGGCTGTCCCCATTCTCTTTATAAACTACAGATTCATTAGCGCTCATTCCAGTGAGAAAAGGATGCACTTTGTGCCATGAGGTTGACGGACACCGAATTCCTGCTTCAATTAGTGACATTACTTCCTGCTACTCTCTGTGAAACTTCATGATCTCTGTCACCATAGCATTCTAGGTCAACCTTTGGTTTTGGCATCTAAAGAAAAACAATGATTTTGCTGTCTGAAAAGGCAAAT
Organism: Bramus lutescens; assembly: GCA_001685075.1. Taxonomy (NCBI): domain Eukaryota; kingdom Metazoa; phylum Chordata; class Mammalia; order Rodentia; family Cricetidae; genus Bramus; species Bramus lutescens. The sequence goes on from LOEQ01004302.1 coordinate 30,635, forward strand.
GCCTTTTTCAAAATACTTCACATTGTCTACGTAGAGTTCCACTAGAAATGCTACTAATGTCAATTAATTCACTTTGGAGCAAGTGGAAGGACTGAGAATGTTAAATTGGGAGAGATGCTGGAGACCATCCAGACTTCCTGAGTCTCCCTCGGGCTTCATCACAAGCGCCTTAACTTGCTGAGCCATCTTGCTCCTTTCTGAATTCCCTGCAACTGCTATTTTAGGAAGGCAGGACCAACATGCTAGATGATTAGAACAATAGCAAAAGCCAAGCTGGAGAGACAGGTAGCTCAGCTGTTAATATTTAAATATTTAAAGGGACATGATCTCAGCTTATGTTGTCAGAGCGCTTACATTTGCTTTCCATTTTCTGCCCTCCAGTGTACTGGTGTGCATGCATGTGTGCACACGCACACACACACACGCACACACATGCACGCGCGCGCGCACACACACACACCCCACAAATATTTAGAAAAATAGCCAAACTCCTACACAGTTTAACTGCACCTGCCGTTCTAACTAATCTCCTTCCATTGCCAGACAGGTAAAGGAACCTAAGCTTGACCATGCAGCTGCTGGATGGAGTGCCGGCTCTCCAGAGGTGCAAAGGTTGACTGTAGAGAGCAGCCCACTTGGCTCAGGCAGAACACATGCCTAATCAAAACAGAGAATGAAGTGAAATAAATGGTCACTGTTCTATGTCACCATGGGTGGGTGGATTTTTTACGTCACAGAGCCCAGCTGACACATTGCTTAAAAATGGAGGTAAAAATCATGCCTACCCTTGGGGTTCTTGGTGTTCGCTCAGTGAATTAACAGTGTGGCATGTGAACAGCCACTGTGGTGGCCCGAGTGACTTGAAGGTTCCATGTCTCTGGCTGGCTAAGCTGAACATTAAGAGCAGCGATTTCTGTGGTGACCTCAGTCAGATATTTCTCACTTCTTGTAGGCTCCAACTTTCGGACGCCTCCAGAATCCAGGGGTCTGAAATCCTGTTAACTGCCAACCATGGTATTGGCACAGAGGAACTATATACAGCCTCACCATATGCACCCAGCATCCCTAGCAATTTTAGTTCTTTTCATCAGAGGGACACCTCAAAAAGACTGTCAAAAATCAATGAAAAGGTCCTTATACAGAAGGAAGGAGCCGCCGTGTGCACTGATTTTGTTAGGGAGTTCTTATATCAAACTTCCAAACAAATGGCAGTGGCTTATAAATTGGGCCACAGTTCCTGGGCCTTTCAGGCTCGCTTGTTCCCTAGGAATCCTGTCCCTCAGAAAATGCATTTCCCTTGATGGCAGAGCCAGCAGTCTGTCCTCTCTGGCACAAAGACTAGGATATCTTAAATATATCGTTCTCTGTTCTTTCTTTAAGCCAAATCAGAGAAATCAGAAGGCCCCAGATGGGCTTGTAATGTGGCTGTAGATCAGGCAAGTTAACATTTTTTTTCTCATCTGTAAACTAATAGTCTATCTATATATCTCCCTTTTATGTATGGTATTTCTTAGAGCTCTGTATAACATTTCATGTGACTGGAAACACCTAGGATGTTTAAAGCTTTTAAATCTCTCAGCAGCAAAGGAGAGAGCCCAGAAGCTTCAGGAACACTGCATGTCTTGACACAATACCACACTACTATGCTGGAATGTGTCCGGCTGGCGCTTTGATCACGCACAGGAAGCGTGTGTGGCTTGGTGCTCTCTGCGTTCCCCTTTATAGCTTCGTAAATTAAACAACACAGTGTATTTTTTTCCTAATTTCTTTTAATATTTCAATTAAGTTCTTAACTAATATTAAAATTTAAAATTCAGCATAAATAAACTATGAATGGTGTGGCACGACACTTATATAATCACATCTCAATTAACCAAATGCTAAAACCTGCTTCATGGTGTCTGAAAGCAAGTCATATCAAAAAGCCTCTAGAAGGCACAGAGTCTATCTTTCTTGGTTTACCAAATGAGGAAGCTGTGCTTTGAAGAGATGATTTTCTTCAGCACAACTGCCAGAGAAGAGGCAGAGCTAGCACCCTGGCCTGCCAGGAACTGCTGGCCAGTGTCTGTCATATTAGGCCTGTGCTGATTTCTAGAAGTCAGCTACAGTT